>DWNR01003165.1:0-12091 GCA_018250455.1 Polygonus leo | reverse complement strand
AAATAAAATAAAGCTGAAGAGTTTGTTTGTTTGAACGTGCTTATCTCAGGTACTACAGGTTTGAATTGAAAAAATATTTTTGTCTTGAATAGTCCATGTATTGAGGAATGCTATAGGCTATATGACATCACGCTATGCCAAATAGGAGCGGAGTATGAACGAAAAATGCGAATGCAAAACGCACGAATGCAAAGCGAATGCAAAAACGGGAAAAATAATATACTTTATATGGTAGAACAACATTAGTCAGGTCAACTAGTCGTCAATAAATGTAACGATAAAAATATTGCTCATCGGTGTCTGTTTATTGACACGGCCAAAAGTAAATGTTATATATGAGAATGGATGTGTATATATTATTATATATGCCCAACCGCATACAACACGTGCACTCCGGCGTTGCCCGTCCAATTGCACGCCGGCTGCGTTTCATTATGTCTGTAGGTTTAATTAGAACTGAAATTTAATATAATATCTACACGTGAAACGCTCGGACGGCTCCCAATGCTTTGTGTTAATTGAGTTTGTTTTGCTATATTGCAATAATTAGTACCAGGTTCGATGCTCGTGCGAACGTACAAGCGATGTGTGTGATGTGTGGTAAGTGGTAGGTGTTGTCTAATTGGTAGACAACGAGCTATTAGCTCTGCGGTTTTGCCTACACACAAGGTAGAACTCATGAATTTCTCCGTACAAGGTAGAGCTCGGAGATGATCACTAATGTCCATGGGCGGCAGTGACCACTTACCATCAGGTGGACTGCATACTCGTTTGCTACCTTAAGACAATAAACAGAAAAGTACAAAAACTTTTATCCCCTCTTTTATATCCTTAGGGGTAGAATTTTCAAAAATCTCGCGATTTCGTCTGTGCGATAATCTTACAACCTATTTTCTTTCTTTGATGGATGAATTTCCAACAATCACTTATTGATGTTCACTCACATGTTTCTCATAACCTTTCATACATCCAAGATCATGCAACATTTCATATATCTAAAACTGGCTGTTTCGTTTGACCGAACAATCGTAAGTCAGTATTTCATTCCTTGTGCTTTTATGCATATATTGTTATTGTTATTAGTATAGCCTCAATTGGAATACCGAAATTTAATATAATATCTATAGGGGAAACCGCTGGACGGCTACGAATGCTACATCTGTATGTAGGTATGTGTTAATTAAGTTTGTATTGCCATATTGCAATTATTCGTTTGATTAGTCCGCTATCATATTAGACCGTGGATATATAGTTAGATGTTCGTGCATATGTACAAGTAATCTATGTGATATCTTTCATCTCCTATGTACCTCCTTTCGGATAGAATTTCCAAGAATCTTGTGACTTCGTCTGTGTTGGTCAGTCGGTCTGTTACACAGTCATATATAAGGTTATACATATAGATTTGATTGGAATACCGAAATTTAATATAATGTCGGCACGTGAAACAATCGGACGGTTCCGATTGCAACGTGTTAATTAAGTTTGTATTGCCATATTGCAATAATTCGTTTGATTAGTTCGCTACTACGAGTATGTTAAATTCTGGATATGTAGTTCGATATTCGTGCAAATGTGCAAGTAATCTATTTGATAAGGGTGGTAAGTAAGCGGTGGTACGATCCACGCACTGTTCGCGTGGACCGTTTTAAAGCCATATCTATTTAAGCCAAAAACTTGCATCCCCTATTTTTGTCTCTTAGGGGTAGAATTTCCAAAAATCTCTCTTCGTTCTAATCAAAATATCAACCTCTAATTTCTAATTTGTAATAATCAATTATTGGTATTCAGGGTATCCTTTAGACCCAACAACTTCGATTTATTCAAAGTCGGGGCCAGTCAGTCAGTCATACATAAGGTTATGCATAGATTCTATAGATTTTATTAGGACACCGAAATTTATTATAATGTCGGCACGTGAAACGCTCTGATGGGTCCGATTGCAATGTGTTAATTAAGTTTGTATTGCCGTATTGCAATAATTCGTTTGATTAGTTCGCTACCTTGTTGAATGCGATGTGTTAATTAACTTTGTATTGCCATATTGCAATTGCAATTATCAATTTCAATAGTTCGGTACCATGTTAGGTATCAATAATAACATTTGGTTGCGGCATACTAGAATTTCCTATGGCACAGACACGCACATATATTTTATATGTACATATGTGCGTTACCGGAAATGTATGTAATCCGTCATTGTATACGATTCGTTGGAAATTAATACAATGCCAAAATAAAAATGCCGACAGAAAATGTGTAAAAGAAATTGTAACACTTTTTCATAGTTCCTGGAAATTCTATATATTTCTAAAACAGTCGTCGGAAATGTATTAAAATCGGGATATCAGTATATTATACACTGTTCATTGTTAGGATTTCATTGTTCATGAAACGATTTTGATGATTTTTGCTATGAATTCAGTGCGTTGAGAGGGTCACATACTTTTTCGATTTAAAATTTTAATTTTGATACAAACAGATTGTGACAAATCAACCTGTTCCATAGCGGTTGTTTCAAAATAATATAAAGTAGAAATGAAAATAAAATATCATTGTTAATAACATATTGTCTAATTAATGTAGTCTATGAGAGAGATTGTTTGGACCATTATTAAAGAATCAATATTTAATGCAAATTAATATTTTTTTCTGTCGCTTGGGAATGATGTTATTCTGGATAAAAGATGCTCTATATTTCTTTTTCAACCATCGGTGTCGTAGTGGTCTTGGCAGCAAATAAGAACAAACTTGAAATCACATTTAATGTATTAAATAGTTTCAATTATGTGGTTGGTTGTGTGATACAGAAAATACATAGATTAGACAAAAAGACAATGGCTTATCCATTATTAAAAATTAAAAAAAAAAAAAAACAAATTTCTTTTTCATTGAAAATTTTTTACTAACCAGCAATGCATCTAAAATTAAGCATCCGGCATTGTCGGCCGCCGGACGGGCCGTGTCCGATTTTGACAGCTGTCAAAACTGAGAGCCCGCGGCTCGGCGTGACGACGACATTGTTGCCGGTGGCAGGTACTGTTGCCACACGGAGTTGGTAACGAAATCGACTCGTATATTCATTACAGTAAAGTCGTATATTTATTAATAAATAATTTGTTATAATTACATACAATAAAAATTAGTAGACAAGATGCTAATAATCGAAAAGCGAATGCAAATATTCCTTATTCTCAACATATATTTTTGGAATTAAATGGAATAAAATTAAAAGGACAGTAAAGTTATTTTATATATTTGCGTCGGTGGTGGATACTGTTGGCGCTCGGATTTGGTAATGAAATAGACTCGTAACTGGTGGTCTAAAAGTGAACGCAAATGCAACACTTCTCTATTAACATTGCCAATTGATCATATAAAATGGACACCTATATTTACATTGAAAAGAGGTAGATATATCGGTATCGATCCATTGAAGACTTGAAGACTCGAATGTCCCAATTAGAACAACTTCCCTTGAAACTACGACAATTTCCTCGAGCGTCACGTATGACTTTTCCGGTTAGTCTTCTAATTTATATATAGGTCAACTTTAGCTAAGTTTATAAATAAATTTAAAAAAATCGGTGTGATTACCAATAGAAAATAACATAAACATACAGAAAAGTTTTATTAAGAGTCTATCTGTTTACCACATCAATGGCATAGAGATTAGTCACTATCGTCATATGATAGTTGGGATATGAATAGTTTGTTTTTGATTTCTGTAAGACGATCGGCTTTCAGCTTTCTGTAGGTATAGGATGACTATGTCTAGTAATGATTTAAATGCAGCATTACTAATATATACACAACTAATACATACACTACTATACATACATATACTATACATATACTAATATATACACAAATATGTATGATAGATCCCTTATATCTATACAAATATATGTGTACAAATAAATAAAATCGGAGTGTCTGTTTGTAATATAAAAATAACTGCTTTTTACTAAATGCCTATGTAAGTATACATGGTACATGTACCAAAATAACATTTTTTACAATTTTCGTCTGTCTGTCTATCTGTGTGTTTGTTCCGGCTAATCTCTGGAACAAACACAAACGATTTTGACGAGACTTTCACTGGCAGATTGCTGATGAAATAAGGAGTAACTTAGTCTACTTTTATTTCAGAATTATATGATATAATATGAACGCAGACCGAATTCCACGCGGGCGAAGCCGCGGGCACAGCTAGTATAAGATAAAAGCAGTTGACAACGTAAATATTTATCGTCCATTATATACAACTGTAAAAATAGATCACTTCCAATATAATATTTCAATAGTACCATCTCATCTCACATATGGATTGAAGTGTGACGGGCGTTAATTAGTGTGAAATTGCCTTTTTGAAAAATAATAATTTATGTTGTCATACATATATACTATAACAATATGTTGATATATTAAAGGTCCCTTATGCTCGTCCACGTTTATCATCCTAACTTGTTTCGCCGATTTAAGTTAAGTTTTATGCATATGTGGAACTTAGTCCTTCTTGAGAGATAGGTATGTTACTTTGGGATAAGTTACCAACGTGGTCGCGATTCTAATAAAAACTAACCTACATCATCGAAATTGATTCGTTGAAAAACCCACATACGCATGAAGAAGCTAAAATATAGATCACAGACCAAAAATATAGTGTCAATCTATATATATAAAAGGCAAAACTGATTAACTGACTGACATATCAACGCACAGCCGAAACTACTGTACCTAGAAACTTGAAATTTGGTACAGAGGTTCCTTTCATGATGTAAGTGAGCACTAAGGAAGGATTTTTCGAAATTCTTCCCCCAATGGGTTTTTGACCTCTATGCGAACGAAGTCGCTGGCAAAAGCTAGTTTTACATATAATCTGAATTTCCTAATTATTATTATACTTATTTTTTGTTTATACTCTTCTACATAGGTCACGTTAAACTACAACTTCCTGAACACGAAGACGAAAACGAATTTAGTAATGGTTTTCTTAGCGTGAACACTGCAATTAACATCTCCCGTTCCCTATCATCAGAGGCCATTCATGAGATAGCAGTGTGTAACCTAAGAATGGCAAGAAAAAGTAACTGTTAAGATAAATACCGTAGTAGGGTCTTCAGTTTTCTAATGACGTTGTCTTTTTTCAGAGCAACTACACCAAGTTCCTGAAGAACTTGCATACGGAGCAGATCGCGAAGCTCCACGCCAAGAACCAGCATGAGTGCGACCTGCTTGAGGATTTGCGCACTTACACCATCAAGCGCTCGGCCATCGAGAAATCGTACTCTGAGGTAAGTTCGATTACATTTCTATACACGAAACATAATATATCAGAACTCCTGCCCATAGCTGAAGCATCATAGAAATGGTGCACTACTTTAAGATGTTATTTTAAATCTCTCAGGATTTGGATTTTCTTTAACTACAAGAAGTTTCGAGGTGTTTAGTATTTCTAGTTCGGTCTCCGCTGTGACTTTAAACATTAGGTACCTACTTTCAGTTCTAAAAGTGTTTCACGATTGTGCTTGTGGTTCAACATACAAAGTATGATTTGTACTGTAGTACATATTGAAATAGCTAATAGAATCATTGATCTGATTACACAATATTATATGAATATTGTAGATACATCTATTAGGTACACTATAACGTATATAAAATATGAGAGTACTATACGCGTAGTATGCTCCAAATAAAGTAGTGTGAAATGTTCAAAAAAATCAGTAGTAGATTTTTAAGAGGCTAATATAATACTTTTTGTAACGATTTTGTAATGACAATTCCAGTATTCCACTAGAGCGCGCGGACGTCTCAGAAAGAGAAGGGTTAATTAAACTGTCTATAGTAAATAATACTTTGTTTCTAGAATTCATTCGCCTTTGAGAACATGTTTCTCTCGTTTTCTTCTTAATACGCGCCAATAACATATTCCCGAGTCTAGAGTATGTTGATTATGTTTCTGTCTATTTCTATAATATAAGAAAGAGATAAATATATGAATGAATACATGCATATCTAAGAGTTCTAATCAAAATAGAGTCCAATGATGGGCCTAACTAATAACGGCCTTTTAAAACATATTACTACACTAAAAAAAATAATCGCACCGTGAAATAAGGTTGAAAGCATCCCGTACTTCCATACCTCGTATCACACGCTGCCGTAACCGCACGCGGTCAGTTGTGATCGCAATATACAAGTATAAGCCCATTAATTAACGATAATGATAAAATCGGTGGTACTGTTAAGTCAAACCATTTAATTCCACTTTATTAAAGTCATTCCATAATAAAAATATTATCTTCTTATCATTTTTTTCTATCACAAGAAATAGGGCTTTATTATAGTGCGATAATGATAGTTTTAAGACGAAGCTTAAAACATCCTTTATACACTAAAGTAGAGAGTGAAATGTACAGAAAAGATATGGAAAAAAGGGCTTCTTTGAACCGACCTAGAGAGTTTCATTTAATTAATCAAAATAAACTTATAAAAAGTGGAATTGATCTCGCTCGAAGAAATAACTTTATTTTGTATTACCTTATTTAATGTTTTTGCGAATTTCAATTTGCAACTTTGCATGTCAAATTCAATGCTCCTTTTATTGATTGGGGGTAAACAGGAAAAAATATTGTAAAATAAAAGCGTGTTAAAAAATAGGGCCGCTTTGAATGGGACATTCATTTGAACGGCCAAGACATTTGTATGTAATTATCAAAACAAACTTATATAAAGTGTGATCGATCATGAACTCGCTGAAATAACTTTATTTTGTTTCTGTATATTCACTTTATTTTTTTCTTGCAGTTTTTATTTTGCAACATTGCATTTCGAATTCAATGATTGTTTTATTGTTTGGAAAAACTTACAATTGTGGCGCCCAAGTAAGCCGCCATTAATTTAGCGGCTGCTCGAACATCACCGACGGGCGGCGTATGCCAGCATTATGTTTTAAAAAAGTTTTTAAAATGTTACGGGGCGTAATTAGCACCGTACTGCTGAACTTTAAGACAAGAATTTAAACATCCAGTAGAGCAGGAATGGAAGTTTAAAAAAACAGTGCCTTCAAGTGTTAGTTTTCATTCGAAAGGCCAGTTGCATTTAATTAATCAAAATAAGCTACACGAAGTGCGATCGATCAAAAACTCGGTAAAGTAACTTTGTTTTGCAACAGTATATTTAGTTTTCTCGCGATTTACAGTTTGTAAGTTTGCATTTGGAATTCAATGCTTCTTTTATTGCTTAGAAAAACTTACAATTGCAGCGTCCACGTAAGCCGCTATCAATCATCGGCTGCTCGTTCGTCACCGACGGGGCGTCGTATGCGGAATTGCTTTTGGGTTTTAATAGAGAAGTTTGCTCTGTTCTTCTTTAAGTAGGGAGGCAGTTAAACTGATTTTATTATCGGTTTATCGTAATTTTAGTTACATCAATAGTAGGAATACTACACACACATCTTCGCGCCAAGTCCCTAACGAGGTAAGCAGACAGTATCGAGTGCCAAATGGCACGGTTCTGACATACTTGCCTAGCTTCTTCCACTTTCATAACTCTCCTACTATATTAGTAGGAATACTAAACATTATAAAACATAATCGGAACGTTACAGACGTATGATTACCGCATAAAATAAATAAATAAAATAGGGTCCCTATTACATTTTTATGTTTATTTTACTATTATAACTACACAAAATAAAAAATAAAAGACAAGTAGACATATATTAAAAAAAAATCATCTGGAAACATATGTCCCCATAATTCTTTTTAAGTATTGCTAATATGATTACTTAAATTATTCATAACATATTTTTAGCCTATAAAATTAAAGACTGCTCATACAAAAAGAAAATATCAAAATTATACTAATATTTTTTGCAGTTATAAGTCTAACTTAACTTTCCACGCGTAACTTCATTCCCTATACTCCACTTAAGGAGTAAATATTAATTTGAGCTACTGAACGTTCGATGTAATGACCGCACCAAAGAGCTTCTAACTGCACCAATTTTGTCACTGTATTAAATATTCACTCAGTTCATCGTTCAATACGGCTGTAGCGGGTGAAAATCAAGTAAAATCCTGTTAGAAAGAGAGTCATTCATCAGTCCTATCAGGTCTTTGTAAACTATTTTCAAAAGACTTTTTCATTTTTTCGATGCCTCCTACAACTCATCTCGCCAGTCGTCTCATCGAGCTCGATTCTACTGTAACTTTCAATTCAACTCAACTCTAGACTGAGTGCAGGGTGCTAATAGATCCAATAACGCTAAAAGCCCCACAACAAAGGCGCGCCATTTTTAAAATTTACAACAAATAATTTAAAATGTTTTGTCACAGGTGCATCCACTCGCGGCCTATTCAGTGCATTTTCTAATTGATATCCTGTTTAGTGTTCCGTAACCAAAGGGTGCCAACGGGACTCTATTACTAAGACTTCGTCCACGTTTGTCGGTCTGTCTGCCTTAGAGATATATCTCTTAAACTGTAATAAGTAGACTGTTGAAATTCTTACTACAGCCGATGCAATAACAAATTCTAAAAGTAAAAAAATTATTAGTATTAAACAATTTCACTCTGAAAAATCTACGACGCCATCTAGTTTTTTATCTAACACTAGCTGACCCGAGCAACTTCGTTTGCGTCATATACGAGAGAGTGGATCAAATTTTACCCCTTTTTGTAATATTTTCGTTGATATTCGTTGATAGTTAGTTCGTTGATAGTAGTTAGTTCCTTCCTTCCTTAATAAATGGCCTAATCAACACAAAAAGATTTTTTCAATTCGAACCAGAATTTCCTGAGATTAGCGCGTTCAAACAAACAAACTCTTTAGCTTTATATTAGTAGTATAAATTTTATCTTACAACGCCATCTGTAGGCACTGCGAGTCGTATCTGTACTTGATCGATTTTCTAGAAGACATTCTGAAGATATTATAATTGTTTTCAATAAAAAGTATCTTAAGTCGTTGCTTCAAGTCCTCAATTAATCTTTGATTGGCCTATCGTAGTCGACGAGCTATGAATTCGATTTGGAACGCGCGTAAACACAAAAGGCAGCAATTTACAAACGCCAATTGTTTTCATTCCGATAACAGCGTTGGCCGATTAATTAGCGAAAAGTGCATTGAGTCTCTGTGGATTTAAATAGAATAGCTCTGTGATAGTAACGCTCTTCTGGCCTACAAACACGAATAGAGTTGCAAGCGTCGATGTTCGAGGGTAACTATTTAGGTTACAGTGTCTTGCTATCCAAGCGGACCCTATAGTTTAGGATAAATATATCTTAATAATCAAACTTAATCAAATCGACCGAGCGAGAGTCAGTCACGCTAATGGTTCGTGTACCAACAGAACAGGTGTTGTGGCCTACTGGAATGTGGAAGTAGTTTTATTGAAGTGAAAACTTCTATAGCAACGATGTGCAGAGATAAATGCTGGAAAGCGCGTCAGAGCCATAATTAAGCTTGAGGTATTGTCTATAACTATTTAACGAGTAAACTCAAATCGTGTTAGCTATTTACCAATTATTCCCTCGTTTTGTTCCTGTGCACCAATCACAAGAACCAATTGAACGCGCTCAGCGACAGTGCTGCGTCCCAAACCTCACCCTTCGCGCTCCCTCTTTCACGCATCGATGCGGCGTATCGTAGTATACAGTTCAGCACGCAAGTAGTCACTGACAGAAAAATCGCTATACGATATCAAGCATTACGCAATAAACAACAATGTTACCTTGTGTTGACCACTTTACCATATTGTAATTTGAGATAGGGGATAGGAGTTTCAAATTATGCATGGGGATTCTTTTGGGGACGTAGATGCTAACTAAGACGAGTAAACCTTAATAGTAATGCATATCTTCATAACCACGTGGACGAAGTCGCGGGCAAGAGCAAGTTATCTATATAATCGTTTTAATTATGATTACAGTTTGCCGTTATGTCTGCATCATGTAAAAAGTAATGGATTGATTCAATTAGTCTTCTAAGTAAACTAAACGAACCTTAATTTTGAACTTCGCAACTTTCAATTGACTTTACGCTTTTGACTACACGTTGCGTGGAATTCCATCTCTGAATAAATAAGTTCAACTGGCTAGCGCAACAGTCCACCTCAACTTTGTGCTTTCGAGGCTCCAATGGTTACGGTCCATGTTACAAAGTTAAGCGTAAATTAGTTTTTGACTGCCTAGCAACGAATAAATTCGTAGGGGTATATTTAATGGTATTTATTTATTTATTAATTAACAAAATTCTCTCATCTAATCTTAATATAAAATACATGTATAACTTATTGCCAGGTGGTAGATCTCGTTTAGCTGGACCACGGAGGTATGGACCACCGCCACTCTCGTAATCCTCCGTGAAGCAATCATTTTGTTTCGGTTTGGAGAGGCGTGGTTGCCGGCTATACTTCTGCACGAGGCGAAAATCTTATTCCTCAGGAGTAGCAACGCATCTGTGATCAAACTTATTATTGGGTATGATTACTGATGACATGGGCGGCAGTCACCACTTATCATCAGGTGGACTGCATGCTCGTTTTGCTACCATTGTACGACAAAAAAAACTAATACTAGTATATTTATCTTTTTTATTAATACTTACCAAATACTAACAGTCTACTTTTAGTTTAGAAGCGGGTTTTGTATGTCGCATTTGCGTCATCCTTGTCATGTTAGAAAAGTCCTAGAAAAATTCCGTTTTATTTGAGTTTCCTCTTTGCCAAGGTAAAAGTTATATTTGAAGTCCTCATATCTATTTGTATTGACTCTGACTTACCGGAAAAATATTACTAAATGAAATAGGGTTAGACGACGTCGTTCAAAAGTATATAAAAAGTTTCTAAAGTAAGTTTCTTTTTATTTTTATTACACGTTATATTGCATTCGGCATGCATCTTTGATTTTTCTAATTTATGTGCGTATCAAAATTAATTAACTAGCTAGCTTTTCGGTAATAAAACTTTAATGTGTATCCTTGAAAAATGTCAAGGATATTTGAAGTCTACTAATTCGTATGGCCAGCAAGGTTTATTACGGCCTAGAGTGGGATAATTATGTACCCACTCGTCATACACCTGACACACGCACAGAGGTGCGATCCTCAACCCAGACATCCTTCTTGTGATGCGGCAGTGCCCACTTGCTACCCCGTGGAAAGTGGCCATTCATCATCAATCATCATCTCCAAATACGATTGAATCTTACTTGAATTAGATCATGCGTTATGCTACCCCTGGGGACTAAGATGTTCGCCTCGTGCATAAGTATTGCCGGCAACAATGCCACTTCAAACCGAAATACTACAATTGCTTCACGGAGGATGGATGAGGGCGGCGTTGGTGCCTCCGCAGTTGAACTACTCGAGTTCTAAAACATTAGTTGGAGAATATTCATTGGCAATGTAAGAATAAGACAATTAGTATAAGTTAGTCCTGTTAAAGCGATTAGTAACATTCCAAGCATCCTAACTTTGGTATAAATTGAGTTCTTTCTAATAATTCTAAGCTGGTGGCAAATATTTTACTACCCCTGGAGACTGACATAGTCGTGTCTTGTATAAGTGTACAGTTTACCAATCACGCTTTACAGAAGGAAACAAAATTTGCTCAAAAAACCGTGGCGGAAATGAATTTGGCGTTTGTTGATGAAATTGTTATCAAACCTACAAACATATTTAAAATAACGCTACTCATGTGTTATTCATCTGTTGTATTTACATTTTATAATAAGTATTTTACATTTTGTGTTTACGTAATAGTTAATAACACACTCTCAGTCAGTTCCATGTTGGGTTTTCAAACGTAACATGGAAATTAATTCCGTATAGAATGATAGTCCGAGGCTTCAACTCTGACTTTGTGTACTTAGATGTATGAACCTCGTGACGTAATTACATTTCATAAATACATTTTCCATCTTACTATAATTTACCTAGCGCTAGATTGAATTATATAGCTATTATAATAATAACAATAGGTATAATATACCGTTCATGGATATATTTGCCAGGTGGTAGAATTCATGTAGTTCGACCGGGGAGGTACCACCGCCACCCTCATAATCCTCCGTGAAGCAAT
>DWNR01003164.1:0-12094 GCA_018250455.1 Polygonus leo | reverse complement strand
TTATTCGTTGCCGATCGGCAGTCGAACGCTTAGGGCGCCCTTAAAAAATATCAAAACCTCTCACAGCGCGCGTTTTTCAGAAAAGGCAAAGGAATTCGGCCGCACGCCCCAAGCGGCGGCGATAAACGCCCTACGTTAAACAAGTTAATCATAAATCTCACTTATCAACAAGTGTCCGTATTATCACGATTTAAAATACAAATACCAACACGCTACTGAATACACCGATTCCTATTATACAAAAATATTGTAATATTCAGTTATGTATGTGTGTATATCTAACACGTACATATGCGCGCGCTGGAGTACACAATCCCACCTATTTTAAAAAGGTGCATCATATTTAAATAACATACGTGTCTTAGCCGCAGCGCGCGCGTGTCATATAATAATATAATTATGTTATTGCTTTCGGTTAGTCATACTTATTCCACTATTAATATTGGTATGTAAAACTTCAAAATCACTACACTACATCTACTCTAGCATCTGCCGTACATTTAAAACACACAACATAAATTTAATTTTTTTTTTCATTATAACATACTTTATATTATACCAATCCAAAAATTGTATATTAATCCATGTATATATTATAACCTTAGTATTAATTAAGTAAGAATATATTTTCAATTTTTATTTTCACATTGGTCCAGTGTAACCTGGAATCGCGAAAAGCAAGAAGGAACATCACTAGTGTAATGTTGCCGATGCTGTGCTATGGCATATGGTGTATGGCACATCACTACTGCGAAGCTTTTTTTCTATAGAATAGAAACTTACTACGTCTAGGCAAGAAGAATTGAGCAAGATTATGACTCTGTATTTGATCGAAATTCCCTCCAAAACAACTTTCAAACACTTCGAAACAAAACACTAATTAAAATGACTAGAGAGGAATGTATTTTCTTATGGCAACAAAGTATTAATTTAGCGTCTTAGTTGGCAATGTCTTTTATTATTGTCTTATACTTAAGCTACTCGGCGTATTAGCGGTTAATTTTCAATTTGGCAATCACTAATGACTATCTCAACTGTCAAACCGCCATCTTGTTTTCAACCATAAAATGGCGTCGATCTACGCACAAACGTAATCTTTCCTGATACTACTACTTTGACGCTGTTTCATAGAAAAGGAATCATCACTTGAGCAAATCGAAATATTTTGGCTACGTATTTGGCCGTCTTTGGCAAATTAGATCAAAACCAGGAAGACTGTAGGCCTCAAGCGAAGCATCACTACAAGGTCTACACTACGTGTCTACTTTTGTAATATTCCTCTCAAGGTCTAGGGGCTTCGAGAGGAATATTCTTAATAGCACGTTTCACAACCACCGTGTGGCAAACGCCTGTTGAAAGAATTGACAGTGAAAATTGGAAGATACATGGTTTGTATTCATTTAATCGTTTTACGTATAAGTCCATGCCAACCATGCCTTACGCCTACATCGTAGAGTTCAGAGTCGAGGGGTGTTAGTCACAAGTGTTTAAGACGCATCAACTACATGTAATATACATATTATACGCATGCCTTTAAGAGCGTACTACTAACTCACCATTCGCCGTCCCCAACTGCTTTAGAGGTTTGGCGCCCAACGTGGGCCCGCTTTCGTACTCGCAAAATCATTGTCACTCAAATCAATCTACATTATTCAACGTGCACTAAGCTAAAGGTTCTGTGAGGTAAACCACACCCCAGCCAAAGGTACTAACCCAACGCGAAATAAAACACATTTATTGTTCTAATATTATCCATGTAATGACACATCGGGTATCTAGGTGCTCCATTACATACATATGTACGGGCGAAACACTAAGACCGCTAAATACAAATCTACTTCTAACCTACGACCGGCGCTAGCTGTCGCAAACATCTCCAAACAAGACAGCGAACGTCGGCGTTGCGTCCTCAAAATAACTAATACACAGTGGTTTTAGAGAAAATAAAATATATAAATAAATTTTTGTTAGCTCGCCCTAAGTCCCATCGGCCCGGAAGCGTCGGGACCTCGAGCGTAAAATATACATAGGGTATATGAAAAAAAATTAAGTACATAGTTCAATCTAGGGTCACTACCGCTTTTATCTAAAACTTTGGCAAGATACCAAGCGGCCGCCCCGGGGTTACTAAAAGTGTAAGACATCACAATCAATAATATTATCAACCATCTAATACTGAAAATTTCAGGAAAAAATGCTAATATACAAAAGGGTGTTATATTGGGCGAGGCGGTCGCCGCTTTGCGTGTCAAAATAACATTATTCTTATAAACAGAAGAATCGTACCTTCTTAGTACTAAAAATAGATATTATTCAAACAACTTTTGCGTCCAACTTTGCTAGTAAAAACGATTTATTTTAATACTGCCTTGTAGACTTCAGCTAATAAGTTAGATAGATACATTTATACCCAAATACTTCTGCGTTATTCCAAAAAAACACACGATATTCAGTATGCCATAACAAAAATGGCACGGCATCGAGTACACACTCAAATTTATTTTTATTATTTGACACGCAAAACAGGACAATCGCTAGTAATCTCAGAGGTTCTAGCCTACTTATATTAAGAATACTGCTAATAATAATAATAATAAGGGCATGTGTTTACATGTGAAATAGCATTCATTGTGTCTGGTATGTGGATCATGTGAAAATAAAACTATAAATGTTCAAAATCAATACTAATATAGTATTATCTAAAATAAGAAGGCGCCAAAAGCATATTAAAAATTGAATTGTAAGGAAAAATCAAATGAGGGTAGTTCTAAATTTGAAAATATTAATTGAGATTCTAATAGGATTAGATATTTAAAATTTGATGTACGTAAATTAATTAACAAAGGAGCATGCTTCTTACTTTTACGCTGTGTCCGTCCAGATGCATTGCCACTTATAAGACATGAGATTCACTTATAGCAATACTTTATTTTGTTAATATTACAAGTACCCTGCTATACAAAATACCGTCAGCTTTTAAAATTAAATCTACCCACTTTTCCATTAAAAATACATATATTTTCAGCAGAACACAATTTTGACACATTTCTATGTAACATGTAAATGATAAATAGTACCAACATGTTTCCACACACCAGACAACATACCAAGTGTGCCGACCTCAATGACTGCAAGGGAATGTGGTCGACGAAGCTACCGCATGCACTCTGCACTACACTAGCCGCCCGACTTTGCCCAACCTTTTACACGGAATCACTCACTAAGTACATTATTGTCAGACCAACGGCTCCATGAAATTGAGCTTAAACTTCTTTTGAGTTCATTTGCCTCATCGCTGACGAGAAAACGTGTGAACTATGATGTCATAACTTAGTATCCATAGTATTATTAAACTGATATAAACTGAATATAGAATTGACATATTGAAACGTATTGTATTATCAGTTACAAAAAGATTTAAGTATAAACCAAAGTTTGATTCTCCACTTATGAGGGTTGAGAATCTTCACATAATTCTAGTACTTTCCAGAACATTCCATTTCCAACGTTTTCTCGTTAAGGTAACCGATAAATAACGTCAATTTTTCAACATTTCTCCCCAACTCGTCACACAGTAAGTAACTTATCATTTTACGTTTTTTTTTGACGTTTCAAAGCTGCCATAGAAAAATCCCCCCTGAAATTCGTAACGTCATTTGTGGGTGACCTACGCGATGAGGCAACAAAAA
Organism: Polygonus leo; assembly: GCA_018250455.1. Taxonomy (NCBI): domain Eukaryota; kingdom Metazoa; phylum Arthropoda; class Insecta; order Lepidoptera; family Hesperiidae; genus Polygonus; species Polygonus leo. The sequence continues at coordinate 8,405 of DWNR01003164.1, read as the reverse complement.
AGCAAATTATGATCTTCGAGCCTTTGAAACGACATTTCAATCGACATCGCCAGCTAATCATCAAATTATGTATGCCATTAAGTACCACAGGAACTAAGTCCCCGAGAAATTCCGACTTAAACCTAGGAATTGCACAAACACAACCATCAATCGTCTTTTAAATACTTTAGATTATTATCATAATTATAGTATTAATACTTTTCTAATCACAGAGTAAAGATTTCGAGTATTGCTTGCTTGAGATATCTACTTACACTACACGGAAACAAATTAAGTACGTTTACTTACGATATCTAAGAGAGAGACCAAATAGCCTGAAAAACGAATATAAAACTAAAATCTCAATATTACAGATATGTTTGAGGAAATATAGCATTATACCAAATTTGAAATTCAAATCGGGCTTCTTCGGTTCGAAGAGAACGTTCCTTCGATCTTCGTTTCCGCTAAAAGTTGAATAAACATTTATTTTAAGGCAAAAGAATTTACATTCAAAACGATATAGCCTTCTACATCTGTTTACCGTGGTCATAACAAACAGAGAAGCCCTTACTTTACATTACATCATACCAAATACGATCTACCTTCACAAAAATCCATAAAAAACTTACCTTTTCGAATAAAAATAAAAAAAAAATACTTAGTTACACATTACAATATCGTGAGAGATTTAAATAGAATAGTCAATAGACGATGAAATCAAGCCCAAACCGATATTAATACTAAGAATATAGTAAAAGTGACATACATAAATTTTGGCGCCCAACGTGGGGCCGAGCCGAGCAAAGGCGGGCGGCGGCTTCTATAGCGGCTTAATACTTAGCTTATTGTCTCAAGACACTCTGGGTGTTAGTGCGCATTCCCTGATTACTGCTAAACTAATTAAACGTACTCACTAAAATCGCCCATATGGTGTCAGCCACGCGGATACGCTGCCAAATTGAGAAGTTCCCTCTATTTAGTACCTTCTTAGTCCTCAAAGTTATACTGTTATTCCTTCATAACATCGGTCACACAAATCAAGCGACAAAGTTACGTATTACTTGCGAAATAGCATCGAAAATGGCGTATCAAGACTGGCGTTAACCGCGTAGCTTCCACCAACTGAATGGACATTGGATTTTGCCTTCTCCGATGTATATAGCCTCTTAACAACGCATTGAAATACAAAATATCATAATATATAGAAATATATCGACTTTAAACACTAAGTACACATACGCAGAATTGAAATCGTAATTGCACACTGAAATACTTACTTAAAAATACAGATAAAACTAAAAACAAAGTCAAACCATTTCAATTTACAAATCAAAACTACAGCACACTGCCCACACCACACAGACTACCGTCAAATTCAAATTTCGAAAGACAAAATCCAACCGCCATTTTTGGGGGCATCTATAATCTACATTTCATACATACATGGCATGTAATGATTGCTTCAAGTTAGATATGTATGAGGGAGTGAGCGAGACGGACGATGCCGGGTGACGCGCGTAGCGTCACGAGTGACGTCATAGCCGCCCACGACGCGTATCGATAGCGACAGGCTGGCGGGAAATTTAGGGTTGCCATTTTGTTTTTTTCTTTTTTTTAATCACAAGGCCGTACGAATAAACTTTAGTTGTGCAGCCAGTTGTTAACTTTGACATTTTTTTTTAATTTATAGTTTAGGTTTGTTTGAAATAAAATTAGTCATATTTTATTTATTGTTTTTACATGGGTTTCGCGTAATGTCTAATGAAATTTAAAAAATGTACTTTTTATCTTGTTTTTTTGAGATTCAAAATTTAGGGGACTATTAAAATTGACATTCAGACCCTATTCACAGACCTGTTTTGTTAAGTTAGTTTATAAATTTGGCGCGTTGAAATATCTGAATTCCTGTAAATTTGCCAGCCCTGTTAAATGTTATTCTATTCTCTTGGCAACTCAGCATTTAAGAGTGGTGGGAGTTTGTTGGGGAGTGGGGGGGGGGGGCGTTCTATATAAATTGCCACCCACTCCTAAAAATTAGGTTCATACTAGATGACATTCATATCCATTCATGGATAAATTAATATTAATACTGTAATATTACTTATACAGTACATTTGTATGGCATGTGTATAAATTACAGTACGCGAAAAACTACTTATTTGGAGTTGTAAAATTGAGGACGTAGCTATGTATGTTCAACAGATGGAAGAGTTCTTTTTTTACTCCGGTTTGAGTATTGAGGTCACTTTTATATTAATTTATAACTAATTTCTTTTTTTTAATATAACGGTGGGATAACTATTTTCTTGTATATGAATGCATGCAATCATTTGTCTTATTCTTTGCTATGAAGTGTTTAGACAAACGTTTTTCTTTGAAAAAAAAAAATTACACGATGATTTTTTTTTTTATATCCTGGGATTTTGATAGTTTTAAAACATTTCAAGTCCTGCTTGAAAAGCCAGTTAATTATCTCATTAAATCTTTATTTATTTACATACATTTTATTAGACTATAAATGTTTGATATTTCAATACTGGGGTATCATTAAACCTCAAATGTCACTTTGACAGGTCGCCATTTTGAAACAAAACGTTCATATATGACGTTTTTAATAATTAATTAGTAAAACAATATCAAAATTGGAAGGACGCGGTTTGGCACAATTTAGTTTTTAAACCGTTCAAAAATGGCACGAAAATATAATACTGATTTGAGACGTTTCAATTTTTTAAATCGCTTAGCACAGATTAAACAGAAAACGAGGCGTTCGCGCGTCACTCGGCGTCCATAGACCGTATAGAGTATGTTTAATTTTTAAATTAAATAATATAAAAAATACAGAACTGCTATGAGATTCACTGGGTACACATCGCGAGTATATTAATCATAATAATCAATCAATAAATTGCCATCGTGCACTATCTAAACTACTATTACAAATCCAAGACAAATAATAATAAGAAAGTAATTAGTTTTTTATAGTTCAAACTAAATTATTTGAGATCTTCGCCTTATATTTAACTTTAAAAAAAAAACGAAATGCGTATCTTTGCTTCGGGGCCGCTTCGGGCCAAGTATTGCTTGTCGAGAAAAAAACGTTGACTTAACCTAAGTCGTTGAGCGGAACACTAGACGTCCCGAATACTGATCGAGGACCACACGACGCGGCAAGACGAGCTAAATCCGAAAGAGTGTAGGAACTGTTAGAAAAAAAAGCTGCGAGCGAACATGACCTCGAAGGCGTTACACGTGTCCAGACTGACAGCTTGGCAACACTCGCCAACATCCTTAAATCACGTCTACTACATTGAAAAATCCAATCTGGACACGTGGGACACCTTCGCCGACCTCTACGCGGATGGGGGGGTCACAGGCGCTTAGATGTACATCGGGAGGCCGTACATAGCTCCCCAGTCGACGCCCTGGAACGACGACATGTCGACACCGGCCAGCGAGTACGCCGCACCGAACTGGGGCAGCGCGGGCGCGGGGGCGGGGGCCGGGGGCGCCACCAGCGCCGTCGCCGTGGTCGCCGCCGCCGGCAGGGCGTACGGAGCGTATCTGTACGCGTGGGCCCCCACCGTGGGCACCGCCCCCACTCCCCCCGCGGCGGCGTACACCAGCCCCCGTCCCGGACGAAGAACCAAGCGCTTCCCCAGAGCGAGGGGCGCCGCTGCGACCGCCTCCTTCGGCTGAGCGCGCTTGCATTCAACCTTCTTATTCTTAATCGTGTGGAAGTGGATGTCGCAGACGCGCTCGACGGCTTCCTCCGAGTGGAAGGTGACGAAGCCGAAGCCGCGGTGGCGCTTCGTCTGTTGATCCATCAGCATCACGGCGTCTTCGACGAGACCGAACTGCGTGAAGTAGGTGCGTACCTCCTCGGCGGACGTGTCTTGGCCGACGCCGCCGACGAATATCTTCTTTGTTTTGGCGGGGCGGGGTGCCGATTTGGGCGTGGCGTGCTTGGGGTCGATGCGTTTGCCGTCCAGCGTGTGGACCGGCATGGCCAGCACCTTGTCAACGGACGCCGCCTCCTGGAAAGTGATGAAGCCGAAGCCGCGCGAGCGCTGCGCGCGGCGAACACTCAATATATGATCGGTTAAGACGTTTTCATCGAAAAAATTGTTGCTACATGAGAAAAATGGCTATGTTATAAACACTATAACATACTATTATAAAAGACAATCGATACAAAGTGAAAGTTTAAGTAAGCGAATTAAATTTTCTTTCACTGTTTACAAAATAACTGCTTTAAGGAATAGAATATAGAAATAGGGAGGGCTGACATAGCAATTTTTACACACGCAACCAAGATAATATTTTGAAAGGATGGCAGGTAAATAAATCGAAGGATTTATCCTTGGCAGATTTAAAATATAATTTTCAAAAAATCCTTTCAAAACATTTATCTCAAATATGAAATCCAACCAATGGCTACGTTCATGTTTTAATAATAAGTAGAAATAGCCATAGATCAGATAGGTCCATATGAACAAAAATTCAAACAATTAGTCTGTACTAAGAATTAGAGTAACACACTACAATCTCGTATTATAACTGAGAATCAATATCGCAAATGCTCATAATATTTACTTATAAATGGTAAGGTTATTTCAAACTTTGCTAATGTATCTGTTTAGGTATTTTATTGTGTTGAATGTTGGTAAGTGATTCATAACTGGGAATAACTTGTCGGTTGCACTGCCGTGTCCCCAACGCTTTGCTTTTTAAAACTATTTAAGTTTGTGTTTCTTTTTAATATAGAAGAAATAATTACATTATACTATAGCTGACTCGGCAGACTTTGTTCTGCCAGTTATGTTACATTTCCAATATACTAATATTATAAAGCTGAAGAGTTTGTTTGTTTGTTTGCTTTAACGCGCTAATCTCAGGTCCGATTTGAAAAATTCTTTCTGTGTTAGATAGCCCATTTATCGAGGAAGGCTATAGGCTATATATCATCACGCTAAGATTAAAATGAGAGGAGTAGCAACGAAAATTTTTGCTAAAACGGGGAAAATTTGACCCACTCTCTCTTATGTGACGCAAAGGACCCTGCGCGGGTCAGCTAGTTTCCAATAAAAATATCGGGTCCATTAATCGAAATAAAATATACCCTATATATTGTTGGACAAAATTACATATATGTGCGAAATGTCATTAAAATCAATCTGGTAGTTTCGGAAATTAGCCCGGACAAACATCATGACACGGGATTATATATATGATGATGATATAGATATGATTTTATATTATATATGATACATAAAGATTACATAGGTTTTCGTACACAGTGTGCACAAAAGGATGATCTCTGGGTTTATTTTGCGGTCCTGATAGTGATAAAGTGTTCTACACTTCTACTTAAAAATGGATAGTATCAGTTCAGCACGAAGATAGCATTCGTTATAGGGACCAGGAGGCCAGGGGCAAAAATCCAAATGAGAAAAACAACTTTTAGGAGAAAATAAAAAGAGATGGCGTCTTTTGACATACGTGGCAGGACATAAGTTATTTTTTATGTGATGTCCACCAAACTGTGCTAAAAAGCAATCTTGCTCAACCCTTATCAAGGGCTAAGATCAGCGCAGTCTTGCTAAAAGTAAAAAACTATTAAAACTGTCTTACGGGTATGTTATGGTACATACCCGTATGGTACATACCACAGCTCAGTGAGGTGTTTATGTTTATGTACATAACTATTTGAAGAACCCCGTGTCATAGTATAGCAATATTTATGTATTAAGATTTTATGTAATGTATTAAGTAGTATCTTCTTGATACGCGGAGCAGTTTATTGCGATAACGGTTTGGGGAGACCTAAAGCTTACCACCTTTTCACCACCTTGTGAAAAGGTGGTGTGGGTTATATACAATTAAAACTCCAAACTAAATTGAACATTTGAAGTCAGCAACATCCGTTTCAATTTGAGTAGTAGAACATAGCAGAACTATTTGGAGACGCGGCAGTGCAGCAGCCAAGTTATGTTTCAATACGTGAGGCAAGAACGGCACATATCTAGAGCTATCCACAATACAACGTATGTAATATGTTCAACGCAATTTAATTGCAGAACTTGGATATTAAGATAATTTAAATTTAAGATGAATAAATTGAGATTAGCGGCCAAATTCGCGTCTAACGAACATTTTTCAGAAATAAGTTAGTCAGTCGTGGATTAAATTACCAGGTGGTAGAACTCGTTTAATTCGATCAGGGGAGGTACCACCGCCACCCTCATTATCCACCGTGAAGCTATTTGCGTTTTGGTTTGGAGAGGCGTGATTTCCGGCACGAGGCGAACATCTTTGTCCTCAGGGGTAACAACGCGTCTGTGATCAAACTTAGGTACGATTAGTTGTGCTGGGGATGATTACTGGTATCCATGGGTGGCAGTGACCACTTACTTAGGTGGACTGCATGCTCGTTTGCTACCTTTATACGATAAAAAAAGCTAAGGATATGTATGAGGCTATTTTATTGATAGAAATAAGCCCATAAACGCTTGGGCCTAGCCGTTCTTCCTCTCACGTCCTAGTCGATGGTCAATTCTTCTGTATTTATATTTTTTCATACATGATTTTTAGGTACTTATGTCTATGTCGATTTTATTTATGTAAGTTTCTCCTATAAATAGTTGATTTAGGAAACGTGTGTCTGAAAACAGTGGGCACTACACAATCTTTATTACTGAATGATTTTTTATACATTTTCATGCAACTCAAATGTTGATATTATGTTTGAATTACAATCAATATTTTAATGTTCTTTACAATAAAATGGTCATTACTTATAACTTTAGATATTAGCAAATCTTTACCATATCCTACCAAGCAGTGAGACCCACAAATCTACCATTAGACCCTCAAAAATCTACCATTTTGGGAGCTTTTCATTCGTCTTGCCAATCTATGCTAAATTTACTCTCAAACTAATTTCAAAATTCCTCTCAACTATCCAATCTTCGCATTTAAATACAATTAGCTATTCAACTATTAGTGTAATAGAACACGCGAAGGTATATAGAAGTTTCGGTTAATGTTGCCATGTTACAAAACAAATTTTCTACCAAAAACAGAATAAATCCCAACAATATTAAGAAAAAACATATTTCTGCCAGTAGGCCATGAAATTTGTCAATAAAATCTACAATTTTTTTAGCATGGCAACACTTACAAGGACAATCTACCGAAGAAGTGGGTTAGAAGACTTTGGAGCATTTACTGAATTATTACTGTTAATCAAGTATTACCTAAAGTTAGTCTAGCATGCCTCGACTATACACAATTTAGTGTACATACCTACATTGTAATTATTTTTAATATATATAGTTATATCAACCATAGCCCGACTATTAATCATACATTTTATTGCGCTGTGAACAAAGATGTATTAAAAATTAAAAAAAAAAATGTTTCTTTTTTATTTTATTTACTTCGTCGGCTTTGACCCACTATTAGGACGAGAAAAACTAGTAAGTGTTTTACAAAAACAACCTTTTTATACTGAAATACTTATGAAATTTTAATATTAAATTAATATTTTTAATAATAAATGTTTTTATTAATTAACTATATTTGATTCTATACTTGTTTTAATAAAAAATAACTAAGGAAAACTTAATATGATTAATCTAGCAACATTATGTGGTGGCAAATATTCGGACTGCCAGTTGCAGCAGGGTTGGTTGCAAAATTAAAAGTAAAATCCTGTTATTTTTTTGAAAAAAAAAATATATGTTACATATGGAAATAGACAGTAATTTTAAATGTTTATTAAACTCCCCAAACATCATTTTGAAATTAAAAGAAAAAAAATGATTTATTAGGAATTTAAAAATTTTATATCTCCACCCATTTCTTTTAGTTTTTTTTCTAAAAACACCTCTTTTATTACCAACAATACCTTCTGCACCTAACAAGCATACAATCAAATAAAAAAAAATGAACAATTAATAAAAAAAATCACAGAAAAACGAAAAAAACACATTTTTTCACAGCGCAACAATATTTTTTTTTACCAAATTTTTATTTTACTCATCGCCTACATCTATTCCAGTCCAACCTAATCAGAACGATTATAATCTCTATACACTGACCGAGAGAGTCGCTTTCCCCGCCGTCGATGCCTACCGCCTTAGGACAAACATGTGTTAATATTTTGTAATTAAACTTACATTTATATAGTGTGGATACTTAGTGTATATGTACATAAAACATGTAGGAACGAAGGAGATATGTTTTTTATACAATTACTGGTCTTAATATAGGTTTATCTTCTATACATATAATAAAGCTAAAGAGGGTCAAAAGTCTGTACATGGAATATATCCAAAAAATAGTTAGCTGGGGACACTTAGGATCGATAACAGAACACGTTCCAACAGTTTTTAGAATTTTTGTCTGTTTGTCTGTTT
>DWNR01003163.1:0-12094 GCA_018250455.1 Polygonus leo | reverse complement strand
ATTATTTTTTAGCTTTTAGTACATTTATCTGCAATATAAAACCGTTTAAGTTATTTTTTTTTTTTTACTTTTTTATTTTAAGAATAACATAAATGTTATGCACTCATAATCAATATAATTTAATTCTGAAATCAGACATCTATTTAATGATATATGAGCGTATTACGAGTGGGTTACTTACATTCAAATGAGCTCGTTAAAATCCTACTTCCCATATCCGATGTACAAATTGAAAGTATTTTTCAATCATAATTTTTTTTCGATATGTATTAGCTACTTAATTTTGATAAGACAAGGTAACATTAACGTTAAGTCACATTTACTAACAGTTCATAATTATTATTTCATTCTAAGAGCAGACATGTTTAGTGCAAGACCGTGTCAAAGTAAACGTGGGTAACATTCAAATTAGATTATTAATACCCTGCTTTGAATAAACTAATTGAACATATAAAACTCAATAACTGTTGTTAATATACTTCAATTAGACTTGATTAACCGTGTGAAACCGCCCTTAAGTGCCCAGTCCGATGTACAAATTGAAAGTGTTGTTCAATTACGTAAAAGTTTTCCGATGAAACTATCAACTAGTTGGTACTGTCGGAGTTCGAAATGAATACTTATTCGTTTAAGTTTAAGCGCGGTCTCCGGGAATCTGTCTGCAACTTGGTCGTATCTATGATGAACGACTTATTTCCGAGCCGATATAAAATAAATCTAGGTCACCGGAAATTTTCCTTTAAACCTATTACCCGCGCAGGTACACTCGATCTTGGGTGCACATAAACTTTACATACATTTTGTTACACACATATAAGCAAGTCCCTCTCGCGCAGGTCATGCGCAGTAACCAAGCGCGGAGATGTCAAGTACGAAAACATTTTAAAACTTTTCTTCGGCACGATTATACCTTTATAATGCTAAACAACGGTCGCATTAATTACGTACTTTCAAAACAAACTCGTTACGAATGCAAATTAAAGGTAAGCAAAAAGTCGAATTCAATCAAACGCAAAAGAAAAGTTGATTCGGAATCACACAAATGATTAATTACGTTTAATTCAATTTTCATTTAAAACCTTTTCAATTCAAACAGGTTACTAAAGTTACCTTTACATGCATTATAGTTGACACCTGTAGAGTCCAAATTCACCAACCAAGAAACAAAAAAAAATCAAAAATTAAAATTGGTAGAGTAATTAGTAGAGTACATACCGCTTACACCTGTAGAGTACGTACGTGGTTCGCGATGTAGCGCGGAGGCTCGCGGGCGAGCGGTTAGAACACTACCGATACACTGCCGTGGATCCCTCCCGCCCGCCGCATCGACCGCCGCCCGCCCTACGCAACTTCAAAACGCCTTATTATATATACCACGATTTAAACTCTTACTTATCCTGGTTGATCATACCAAATCCTTTATTGACCATCGTGTGTTTCATTAAGTTTCTTGAATCGTATTAATAGTATTATTAACTAGCTGCCCCGGCAAACGTTGTTCTGCCATATAAAATATTACTGAATTTCCCGTAGGAATGAACTTTTTTTCCATAGTAAAAAGTGTCCTAAATGTTGACCAGGCTTAGTATCTATACATCAAAAAAAGTTTCATTCGAATCCATCCAGTACTTTCGGAGATTAGCCCGAACAAACAATTTTATTTTACTGTTTTATTATATGTATAAGATATAAGATTTGATAAATTGTTTAAGAAGCTTTTTGCTTGCTCTTTAGGTAATGGTTTTGTCGAAGAGAGCCGTAGTCACCATACCATTTTTTAATTAGATTCAAATATTCAATTTAACGTTATCTTTTAATTAAATTACGTATTTAGACGTTTATAGTAACAACATATGACAATATTTAAAAATATGATACTAATTAAAAGTTCAATGCCGTTCAGTAATGGGAGATTCTTTACTTTTAGAAGTAAAATTATCAATATTTATAACCATTATGTTGCAAATCAGTTCAATTAAAAAATATTTAGATATAATAATCTGACAGACGAACGAATCTGACGGACGAATGATGGTCGAACTCATGCAGTTCGACCATGATTCGTGCTTTCTTGAAGGAATTCTTGTGTTTCAGTTTTTTAGAGGCGTTGTTGCCGGGAATTTATTACATTAAGTAAACATTTTGGTCCTCGGAGGCATATTTTTAGCATGCATTTGTTATAAGCCTTACGGTACGGTACAATCGTACTTAGAGTTGATTACAAATATCTTAGAGCAGTACTTACTCGGTAGGGGTCGACTGCAGGCTTGTTTGTCACATTTATACTAAGTATTAGCTGCGCCCGCGGCTCCGCCCAAGTGGAATTCGGTTCGCGTTCATATTTTATTATATAATTCTGAAATAAAAGTCTTATTTCATCAGCTCGAATCATCTACCAGTGAAAATCTAGCCGTTCCAAAGATTAGCCGGAACAAACAGACTGATGACAGACAGACAAGCAGACAAAGCAGACAAATTGTAAAATGTGTTATTTTGATATATGTACATAGGCATTTACATATATAGGTATTTAGTAAAAAGCAGTTATTTTTTATATTACAAACAGACACTCCATTTTTTTATAGATAAAGAAAAAAGATATATCACAATACAAATTATATATTACTATATATAAAGTATCTTTACTTTGGAAACTTAAAATATTAATATTAATCACCAATATAACGTTCCATTAAGCACCCACCACCCAAAATTCCTGATGACTACATCACTACGATATTCTCAAACCTTTTCGGTCCAAAGGTACAAATGTTCTCAAATATTCATGCTAAGAACTCAGTCATTTGTCTTGCAACCCTTTGAAGGGTAGCTCGTCACAATGACAGTTAGTTATTATTCAAAGACGATAATTCTTAAGAGCTATATGGATTTTAGGGCTCCGTACCCAAAGGGCCGCAACGACCCTATCACTAGGCAGCAAGTCCTTAATACGAAAAGATGCTTAAATTTTACGCAATGTGTATGGCCGCTGCAACGACAAATGCTAATAAATAAAAGAAGTAAAAATAAAAAGGGTAAAGTTCAGCTTAAATCAGGTGGTACTTTCGTTACTCGTTTTGTTCGACCGGGGAAGTACCACCGCCACCCTCATATTCTTCCATGAAGCAATTATTGTGTTTCTGTTTGGATAGGCGTGTTTGCCGTATACTTATATATGAGGCGAACATCTTAGCCCTCAGGGGCAGCAACGCATCTATGATCAAATTTAGGAATGATTTAATTGGACTTGTTTGTAATTGTACTGCATAGCCAGCAACCACGTCTCTGCATACAAAAACACAAAAATTGCTTCGCGGAGGATTATGAGGATGGCAGGGTACCTTTCGGTCGAACTACACGAGTTCTACCACCTGGTAAACAATAACTGGTAACAATACAAAAATTAAGCTGAAATTCCCGTTTTTATTTCTACTTATTTTATTTATTAGGCAGATAAAATACTTTACTTACCTGCATATCATTTTACTCGTATAAGTGACTTGATTTTTTTGTTTTAATCATTCAGTACTCCGGAATACGTATTTGACCAACTTTCGTTATTCGTTTATCATGTATTTGTTTTTATCCACTTCATGTTAATTGGTCATTCTAGTCCATGCCAGTATGAACATTTGTTACCAACCCAAGTTGAATCGTCTCTGAGGTTGACCACAGATGCGTTGCTACCCCTGACGATTAAATATTTCGCCTCCAGGATAACTAAAGTCAATGCACCTCTCTAAAACCTAAGGACAAATTGCTTCACGGGGAATTATGAGAAGTCGAACCTCCCCTCAAACCATACAAGTTTTATCACTTGGAACTCCAGAAAAGACAACTATTTAATATTTATTAATCGTATTATTGTGTGTTTTTTATAATTACAAAAATATTAATGGTATCTAAATACCTTAAATAGTATAACGAGAAAATTTAATTGTTGTAGCTATTTGCAGTATCCCATTAAATATTTGTGTCATAGAACTCGAAGTATTTTCCGTAACTGCTTGTGGAGTTGCCTGATATTAAAATATTTTATTATCTTTATTCACTCGAGGAGAAATCTTTTTTAAATATGACACGATTTTATTGACGTCGTAACTACATAGTTCTTTATACAATCGTTTTCCTATAGATATCTATTACACACAATGTACAATCTAAAACTAATAGAAATAAGTGTAGGATTTATACTGCTGATAACTACTTTACTTTTTTATCGTCGTAAGGTAGCAAAGGAGCATGCAGGCCACCTGATGGTAAGTTGTCTCTGCCACCCATGGACTTTATCATCCCCGAGTACAATTGAATCGTACTTGAAGTTGACCACAGATGCGCTACTAGCCCTGAGGACCTAGATGTTCGCTTCGCCTTTAAGTATAGACGGCAACCACGCCTCTCCAAATCGAAACACAATAAATTGCTTCTTGGTGGATTATGAGGGTGGCAGTGGTACCCCCCTTCGAACTACATGAGTTCTACCACCTGACTGTACAATTTTAATAGCATCTCCTCCACTCTCCTTAAAACATTTTTGTAATTTTCGTGCGATTATCATCATCGCATCTCATAATTTTACCACTGCAGAATATTATGTACATACATACATGTACACGATATGTATGAGATCTTTACTTAACGGTATTGAAATATTTTATTAGTTTTTTTTTTTAATATTGAAAATATGTAATAAAGTGTGTGTGCTATGCTTATTGCCTGAATATACCCTACCGGGTATCACTGCCAATAATACTAAAGATAATTCTATTAATATCCATTGTATCTATTAATTTATTCGGTATCAAATAACGTGTGAGTATAACAATAGCCGATGTATCAAGTACGATGTTCGGTAAAAGATACAGATAGATACAATAATAGATACAAATAGATACATTATTTGTAAGGATTATAATATTACCATAAAGTGGCCTGCATTCTCGTTGGCTACCTTTGTACGATGCAAAGAAAAAAAGCATAACCCATACCAGTTGGTACTCGTGTGGTTCGACGTAACAGCACCGAGGATTGACAACATAATGTGGTCAATACCAATGTAGTCAATTCAAACGTAAACATATTACATACATGAAGCAGGCAATGGCTGTAACCACATACCATCATGCCACAGGCTCATTATCTACTTAAAAATATAAAAACACCCTTATATACATATCTTAACACACTATAACCAAAATTCAAAGTTCCAACCTTTTTTATGTTTCCTATAGACTTTATGATAGTGATGTGCGTGTGGTGCTGGTGCCAAGAGTCTACGAAATCGACGTGTTTTTATGAGGAGAGTTATGAAAGTGGAAGAAGCTAGGCAAGTATGTCAGAACCGTGCCAACTGACATTCAATACTCTTTGTCTACCCCGTTATGGATTTGGCGTGAAGATGTGTATGTGTGTGTGTGTGTGTGTGTGTAAGGCCTAAGTGCCCTAGTGCCCACGTCATCGTTCCACCATCGCATTACTCGCTAAAGTATGAGATTTTGTCCACATCAACGACGGTCTTCAACAATTCGGTTGTCACGCTCCTTTTTACCTCGTACTTGCAAGATGTGAAATGAAATTCCTTCCGAGGCATTCTTGGTGTGCTATGACATGGGATTCTTCAAAAAAGGTGCGAAAAAATCTTTCTTCCAAAGCCAGAGATGTATTGGCTTTGGTTATGCAGATGTCCATAGGCGACTTCTTACCATCACGTTGTCTGTCTGTCTTAACGCTAGATTTAGAAATAAACAGTTTATCTTTTAGTCTTAAATAAACTGCGAGAAAAAATACGATAAAATCATTTGGATGGATACGACATTACATTACGATAAAATCATTTGGATTCGATAAAGGCATTTGGATTTTTTTTTAAATCCTTGAGGCATTTGGATTATTTAATGTGCCGGGGATTTCAACTAAATTGAAATGTTTTACAAGTGCATAGGTAGGATTACGATCCGTCGTAAAGCAGTACTTGGATTTCTGTTAAAACGGCACGGTTGCCAGCCATGCATAAAACACGAGATATCTTAGTCTTTGGTGGCCGACAACAGACAAGAAATCAAGCCTATTTAGAACTGGTTACAAATTTTCATAGACGACAAATTACTTTCTTTTCATCAATATTAATTTTATACACGAGGCGAACATCTTAGCAACAGGGATGATTACACCTATATAAAAAATTGCGATCTTACCAATATCTACATATTTGTATTCAAGATCGATTCTATACAAAATTCTATTTGAATATCAATAAGCTATCATCGAGAAACAAATTTCATAATACACATCTTAAAAATATGTAGGTCAAGTGCAAGTAGAATTCAAACCGAGATGGCTGTGTAAGATGAAAAACTAGTTGGCGTTGTACAACTTTGTAGATTTTTCACTGTGAAATAATTTAATAAATACATATTTTTTAATTTTCAATATTTGTTATTATAGTGGCCACAGAAATACATATTTTATAAAAATTTCAAGAGCCTTACTATTACGGCTCAAAAAAAGTAACCCTGTGACAGATAGACAACAACAAAGTTTTAATAATAGGGTCCCGTTGGTACATTTTGGGTACGAAGACCTAACAATTATAAAACTACTTTAAAAAGTCATTTTTTTACAAACTTAATTCCGATAAACTACAGTAAACATTTTGGCGTAAAACGTTGTTTGCTACTTTTAAGATAAAACAGATTTTCCGATTCTCCAGTTGTTCCCATTTGAATATGTTCGACGGAACAAATAAAAGTTGATTACACAAAGCAACAAGCGACGTTTACGGGTTTGTTCTACAGTGAGAGGTTGGCGATGAAAGTTTATTGTTTTCGATGTGAAACATCAGATGTTCAGATGATCAGATGGCACAGGGTAAGATAGGCTGTTGGCATTACGAGGCTCTACTGCATGTGGGAGATTTTGATGTGAAACATCAAATGTCAAAGATGATGATAAAGGATGTTGTAATATAATGGGGGTGTCAGTTTTTTATTTTTTCTACTGAAGGATAGCAAACGAACATGCAGTCCACCTGACGGTAGGTGGTCACTGCCGCCCATGGACCTTAGGACATTCCCAAGTATGATTTAATCGTACCTGGTGGTCGATCACAGATGCGTTGTTACCCCCGAGGACTAAGATGAGCGTCACGGAAGATTATGAGGGTGACGGTACCTCCCCGGTCGAACCACACGAGTTCTACTACCTGACAAATTACACAGGTTTGTTGTAATAGGTGCAATGGGTGTGTTGATATGATGAGTTTGTTGTTCAGTATTAGTATTGTCGTACTAAGACATCTGTATTGTCATACTAAGACATCTGATTATTTCTCTTTGTGCTTTGTGTTAGAGGTAAGACCGTTACCTTACTGGTACGAGTCAAAAATATTTTGTGTACAAATGAGCATAGTGTCGCGACGCAGTTTTATTCGCCCAAACTCGGTGCGGTCATGGCACACACTTCACGGTAAGTGGTCACTGACGCGCATTTGTAATCAACCCCAAGGACGATTAAATGGTACCTGAGGCAGATCACAGATGATAAGTGTACCTTTTTTTATGGCATAAAAGTAGCAAACGAGCATGCAGTCCACCTTTTTTTAATCAAGCAGGGTTAGGTTTTTGTTTTGATCGTATTTTTTTTGTTTCTAATCGATTGTTTCTTTCTATATCATCATGCTTCAGGATCATAATATATGTTCCTCGACACCATTGCAGCACGCACTTAACAAAATACGCCTTCAATTCAACTTAAACATTAATTGAGAATTTAATTACAACTTGTGCCTTTGCATGACTCAGGCTTCAACAAGTTAGTGGAAATATCTAAGAGAAAAGTAATCTGTAGAATCCTGCTAAATGCCACTTTAGATTAAAACCGTAAATCTCTTTTTACCACACCATTTCATTGGGAATGCGGTGAGGTTATTGCACCCATGCGTGACCTTTTTCTTAATGAAAATGAAATGGGTATTGGGTGTAGCCCCGTTTAGTTTAAACGAACTTCGATAGACTCGATTACTCTGTAGGATATGATGGAAGTGCCGTGCAGTGGAAAAAATAGTGAAAACTATACACTATTAAAAAAAACAAATGACGCTTTTCCTGGTAGAATGAATTGAATAGAAATTGAATTTTGAGATCCTTCAAAAGTAAATCTCACGGAATACTACAAAAGACAATTCTTGAAAGATTAGTTGCAATAAAATATATTTAATTTACGAATTAAGTTTTATTTCTCCGCGTAGCATATATTGTTTTTCTTAAAACATAATTATGTACCTAAATGTATATGTATATTGTAAGTTTTATTGTATTTTAGTCGAAACTATGTATACTCATTTTCTATCGATTTATCATTTTTTTTCTTTGCCTCTTGCTTTAGTTTTATTTTCTTATACCGCCTTCGTCGATCTCTGCTTTGCCTAAAGGTTGACTGGTAGAGAATGCATTTATAGCATTAAGTCCGCCTTTGTACCACTTTATAGGTATAAGAAAATTAAATAAATATATAGGCATGCTCCGTCCGATGCGGTACCTACCAATGCAATCAGCTACTGATCACACAGCATTTCGGTCGAAACGATGTGATTGCCGGTCACACTTTCACAAGAGGTGACATCAGCCCTCAGTCTCAGACAACGTGCCTTTCATCAACGAAAATGTCTTATAACTAATTGAACCGGGAACAGGATATATAGAACATTTTTTATCGTATAAATGTACCAAACGAACGTCTTTCTGATGGTAAGTGGTCACTACCGGTTTTGGACAAGAGTAATCATCCACGAGCCCAATTAAATCATCCCTAAGTTTGATCACAGATGCGTTGCTACCCACGAGGACGACTTACGATGTTCGCCTCTATCGTAAGTAAGTACAGCTGACAGCCACGCCTCTCCAAAGAAAGATTATGAGGATGGCGTGAACATAATCATTGGGTCGGAACTTGAACTCTTAAGAAGAAGCTACGTAATTTATTTATACAATTTTTTTTTTATACAAAACCCTAAACTGTAAAGTTTCTTACACGCAAGCTAGTATCACTGCTGACAGCAAGAAGCAGGAACTATTCGCTGAATAATCGCCAGGGTTGTGTCGCAGTAAATCTCCTCAGGAATTCAATTCCAGGGGCCGGCGCGAACAAGCCCGCGCTTAAATGAGATATTTGCGACGTGTTTAGTACCGCGACAATGTCCTATCATGACATGTTTGTACGAATTATCTCTTTATATACTAATATTTACTACAATACTTAGCACGTAACTTTCCTAAGACTCTTGGGCTCGAATGTAAAAAGGTATCACGTTTGCCCACATTATTTTTGAGATTAGTTTAAGTGATAACACAAAGCAAAAAAACTGCCAAGTGCGAACAAACTCGCAAATGAAAAGTTTTGTACTACCAAGCATATTTTAACACAACATGTTTGTTACATAATTATGAGTAGTTTCTCAAACCATATGATGTAACTGACGTCGTCCTACGGTACTGTCTTTAATATAGTTGCCCCAACTTGAGCATTTTTCAGAGGGATCCAGAATAATCGTTGCGTTTTCGACATATTCTCCTTCTAAATTTTAAAGTTCTTATAATCCAAGCTAGTATCACTGCTGACAGCACAAAACAGGAACTATCACTGTCGCCTATGGCCATTTGCATGACTACGAGAGTCGCATGTGCATAATCTACCTTGAAGCAGAGCCCCTTTTGAAAAGATTGCTCTTTATGAAGAATTACCTGCCAACTGATTTTTCCATGTATGTGCAAGATGTGAAATAAACTTCCTAGCGAAGTATTCCAAGAGCGCTATGACACGAGGTTCTTCAAAAAAGGTCACTAACGCGACCCTTTTCTGGTTTTGCAAATGTCCATGGGCGACAGTTAACTCTTACCATCAGGTGGCATGTCTTCCTAATCGCTATAAATATAAAAACGACGAAAATTATATACACGTGTTAATGTATTCTGGTTTCAAGGGTAAGGCCATAAAAATAACTTCTAATACTAAGAATAGAAAAAAAAATATTGATTCAATGATAAAATGAAAACGTAAGTATCAGTCACGGAAGAGAAACGAAAATATAAATATAAAAAATTAGGATTAGCTCGTCGAATGCCGTTTCTAAACTAATTATGCAATCATGTTTATATCAACTTTCGTAATTTTTTTCGTATTTCATTCACGTATTTTTTATTTAACATTTTATTGTAAACTTAAAATTATACACATTACTTGAATGCCCTTGATGGCCTTAACAGTCAACCGAGGGCTTAACTGAAAAGTGAAAATCATCGCTACAATATACATGTGGTATAAACTATTTTAAACATCAAAAATCTTAGCTATGATTAAATATGGTTATTATTTTTTTTATTACTTTTTGCAACTGTGTGCCTACATGTTATGTATAAATTAAAACAAAAACTTGAAAAAGCCCTTTAGATAAAATCTTCCAATTAATACAAATTCATTAGTCTCGATTGACACCAATTTAAAACATGTTTTCGTATCAACAATGGGCTTCGGAATGAATGTGTTTCATTAACAGTTCTACCTTCAAGTGCGGTTCACAAGACATACATCTTGGTTATCTTTGTCGACTATTGTACGTAGCATTGAATTTTCTTATGTTAGTTGAATTTTCTTAGTAGGCAGAACTTATTTCGACCTGGGAGGTACTACCACCATCCTCATAATCCTTGTGAACCGAATCTTTTCTTGTGTTTCGGTTTGAAGAGACCTGGTTGCCGGCTATAAACGAGGCGAACATCTTAGTTCTAAGGGGTGGCAAAGCATCTATGGTCAAACTTACGTATTATTTATTTGTGCTTGGGTATGACTTCTATACGTAAACGGGGAGAGGGCGCTACTGTTCTCATGTTTACACCGGCTCCGCTATTTTTAATTAAATAAAAATAGAAAGAACGAAAGATTCAACGAAAAACTGCAACAACCCTGTGTATCTAGTTGTGAAACACCAGAAGTATCGTTATCTACAGTGAAAGTGCCGCAATAATACCGAAAACAGCGATCAAACTAAATCTAACGGTTTTGTTCATCCGTTCCAATTTCATCATTTTTTAATGTGGAATTAGAGTACGCAATATCTTCAATAAATTGGGATATCATCACTACTTACTACTACTGGTCCTATTTGAAAAAATCTTTCATTGTTAGATAGCCTATTTATCGAGGAAGCTATTTATGTATAATCACGCTAAGATCAATATAAGCGGAGTATCAAAGAACAATGTTGCAAAAACGGAGAAAATTTGACCCACTCTCTCTTATATGATGCAAATGAAGTTGCGCAGGTTAGCAAGTATTGTATATTAGTCGTACCACCTTTTGAACTGGACGTTTCCTAAACTTTGTTTTGTTTATTACATTTCTATCCTGTACATGAAACATGCCAGAAGGATTTCTTAGGTGTTCCTGCACTTCAAGATGAAGCTCCTCTATGACAGCAGATGTTTATAAGAAACGGATATTTTTCATTGTATTTGGTCCAAACTATTTCGAATTTTTGAGAGCACTTCAACTGCCACTTTATTTAAGTCTATAAAGTTATTCCCAGTTATAAGAAAAATCTATACCTAAAAGTAAGAAAAATATTTTTATTTCTGCTCAGTAAACGTCCTTAATTGTTAGCATAGATTTTTTTTAGATATCAACAAACATCGTTAAAAACAATAACCGTTTTACGTTCCTGTGGATTAAATGAATGACAATGTATTTATAAGGTATACCCAGACAGACAAACGGGCCACGGGAAGACTATCGGGAAATGCCGTTGACATTTTGACAAGACATGCAGTCTGATTTATCTCTGTCGACTGTGTTGTAGACGTTGATGTATTTGTTGTATCTCTTTGACATGTTATGTTGAAACTACTCTCTATTTAAACGGTATAGGGGCCTGGGATTAAAGTAAATCGGGGCTATTTTTTAAATCAAATTAAGTTATTTTTTGCGAATGTGGACGGATGTAAATACCGAGGGAGACCCAGAATGATATTTCATGATCAAATTGATCGTGTGCTGTCTGAAGGAGGTGTCAAGAGTCTCCAAAATCGGCGTGTTTGTATGAGGA
>DWNR01003162.1:0-12097 GCA_018250455.1 Polygonus leo | reverse complement strand
ATCCTAAAATCCACGTACAAGCACGCGCGAGTGACAAACATAAAAATCTTATAATTTAAATTTAAAATTAAATATATATATTATATTTATGTTATAGAAATCAATTATATATTTTTACGGAAAACAGCTTTGGTACTTTTCTTTATTAATTTTTATTTTAGAGCACATATTGTGTACATAGAAATACACCGATTTTGATATTAAAAACAAAACTCCGTACATGCTCGTAAATGTTACAGAGATAAAAAGTAACAATAATAATAATTATTATAATGATAAATGTTGTATCGGAAAATGTGCAAGCCTCTTACATCACCCACATACGTTAATTTTAACTCGTTGACTAATCACAAAATGTCGATTAGCCTTCAATGCTTTGACCATTGGTTTATTTACTGACAAATCCATTCATCATGTGTAACCTTTGCCCCAGCTCAATTAAGAACGGTGTAAAAATATCACGTTTTGAATTAATATTGTAGGTATTAATAGCTTTGCAATGCGGTCAATTGATTGTTAAATGTTTAGTACAATGTTATAGGAGAATGCCACTGAACGTGGATATAAAGTCTTTTAATATAAATACTTTTTGGCAGGTGGTACAAGTGTATAACTCGTGTTGTCCGGGGAAATACCACCGTCACCCACATAATTGCTTATAAACCCTATCGTTTTCGGTTTTCTATAGACGTGGTTGCCGGCTATATTTACACGAGACGAACATCTTAATCCTCACGGTAGCAATGCATTTGTGGAGAGACGTGGTTACCGGCTATATTTACACACGAGACGAACATCTTAATCCTCATGAGTAGCAATGCATCTGTGGTCAAACTTAGGTACGATTCAATCGTACCTGGGGTTGATTACTAATGTCCATGGGCGGCTGTGACCACTTACCATAAGGCGGACTGCATGTTCGTTTACTATTTGATACAATAAAAATATGGGTAGTTTTTAAAACAAAGCACGTTATTTATCATACCTAAAACGAGCTCCAAAATACCAAATTATCTTATTGTCATCGGTCCTTATGTGTTGACGTCAGAATCTATAATTAGACATCTTGAATTCGACAAATTACGTTCAAATATTCCTATAGATCAATAGATAGATAGGTACTTTTTATTGGACTTACCTAGTCCAATAAAAAGACGACTCATTTGAAGCAATATGACAATTCAAATCTAAATATGGTAATTTAAATTTTCGAAACAAAGAATCCTATCCTAAGACGAGAATTTCTATCGTTTGTAATGCTGTGACGTAGACTGTTAGTGACTGCAAAAGATGCATAACATTGCAATAGTACCCTGCTCCCGTTATTAATTCCTTAGTCGCCTTTTACGATATTTACGGGCGAAAGGAAATGGCACTAATCGAAACACTATTTTGTTTTAACCAGTAGAAATCATTATTCACTAATATTGCACAGTAAGTAGTGCAACTAGAGATTTCGATTTGCAAATAGAGAATCCGGATTCGATTTCAAAGATCTCACCTCTACTTTTTAAAATTTTTCATCCATTTATTAAAAATCAACTAATCACTTGCTTTTCTATTAAGGAAAACATCTTAAGGATAACTATAAACTTAAGAGATTTATAAAAAATCTTATTATATGGTACATGGGAATCTACCAGATCCCATTTAGTCTGAGCTTAGGCCATAGTGCACTACTATGGCCTAAATCCTTCTCACTGTGTCACAGGCTTCTTATCAGTCCCCAGCAATGGGACAATTATAGGGTTTTAATGAAATTCAGCCATTAAATACTGTATTACGTGTAAACTTTATATTCAACCACTCATATGTAGTACTTTACACAATATTAATTTGTTCTATCTTTTCTTTTCTACAAAATCTATCAAGCTAATCAAAACAGAATAAGCAGCAGTGGGCGACAGTCTCCGTTATATATTAGTGAGTGCGGGCAGCTCAGTCGACAAAATTCATAATGGTACCCGAGCGCGCTCGTGCCGCAGTATCGTACCATTAAAAGCACATTTATTACCGCGGCTCAGACCTAAATCAGAGCCGCTAATATGACGCTCAGGTAATTATGAGCTGTTTAAATCGCTTTCATGAATGAAATGTGATGTTCATGTTTCTTGCTGATTTTGATGTTTCATTTTTTTGCCTCCCATACGGAGGATATGATCTGGTTTTTTTCATTAAATATGTGTAATTATCCATTAATCAAACGATTATTTATCATAGATTGTTATTACACATTTATACGTGCTCGCGGAGACGGTATCTCGTCAAAGTGAAATTTATTAAAAATATTTTATGTTATAATGACTCGTTAGAATACATATCTATTTATTCCATAATAATATTGCGTACACAATGTTAATAACCACGAGAATGTAATTAAATACTTACCTCGCAATGTCAGCTATTTCTGCCACAATTAGGCATTTAGTTATGCATAATAATTAATTGTCTTGGGACAACGAATTGAATTGTTTACGACAAGAGACAAAAGTAATGCTCGCGGATTGTAATTAAAATATTTACAGTAATGCAACTCGAATACCGAGTGCCAGTTTAAGCGTTCATTAAATTAATAATGTAAATTTTATTCACAGCGCGAAATTATATTAATATAAGCTGCGTAATAAATCATATGCAGCGCCATTTTAGTTTTACAGCAGAGTAACAGTCGGTGCGCACGCGCCACACCCGCCATCTTGTTTAATCTAGTGCCGTTGATCGCGGAAAAGCGCGCCAACCTTCAACGACCTTCGCTCTCCGACCGCTCTAAACAACCCGTAACGTCACTAATTCCGCGCCACTCAAACTAATCTCGACCTTATGATCACAGATTAATATAGATAAAAATTAATTTTGCATTGAAGACACTCCGGCAGTTACGACCTTTGTGTTGATTATATTTAAACGACCTGCCCAGTATTTGTGCTCCACAAACAAGCTAGCTTAAATTAAATCGCAGTCCCTATAAATCGATCAAGCCAGTCGATTTATTTCAAAGTGATACTTTGTCACATTCAAGAGTACTGTAGCGATAGGGCAGTGGAAACAAAATGGAAATAATTTAAATGAAATTGTTTTGCGATGTGTATGATAGTATAGAATCTTCACGATACAATCAAAAATGTTACACACAAATATACAATAGGTCTAATTTACTAGTGTCATATTATATGTAATTATATTTAATGTACTTATTTTATTGTGTATTTTTTGCAATCCTTAGAGTTAAAAAAATCCTAAGATTTTTTTAACTCTAAGGATTTCTCAAGATATTTTCTTTTACCGAAAAGCGATCTTTTTTGTAATTAGTAACGCACGTAATTTATCTTAAATTCGGAGGTGAATAATTTTGAAAAATCAAAGGTGAGATTTGAAACCCGACCACCAATGTGAGAGGAAAAAATCTTGACCAAGTTGACCACTGCTTAAGTAACTAAAACTGTTAACATTATACGTATATATTTGTACTTGAAGATATCTATAAAACCAATTCCTCGCTATCCGTTCCATAATTGACATATACATAATCAAAGACATTTGCAGCTGCCGACATCAAGTCGATCAATCTCGAGCGATGCACCACTTAACTTGAGGCTTTCCACCTGCAAACCTAGTGACGGTTTTAGATTCATCTTGATTTATACGTCTGTTAGGCAGTATATCAACGAGAGGTACCTAGATGTCGAGCGTCTGAAATAGAGTGTAGTTGAGGAGCTCTCGCTTTATAATATTGGTACCTTTCTATATTTATGACAGCGAACAAACATTAAAAGTTTAGTAGCAGTGGTATTCTTGCCCGATCGAATGTTATGATTTCGTTTAATGGAAATAGTTAAAGACATTCCATCGGATGGACTGAACACTGCATATTATAATCTTTTCAAATAAGAAAGCGGTTATTCTTTAACGTTGTTCGTTTGAAGAATGTCACAGGTTTATTGCTGGTGTACTGGGTATCTAAGACTTCTATCTTCATCATCAACGCAATGCTCGACCCTGCTGACAATTTTCTCTCTGCACAAGGCAAGGTTTAGCCACAACAAGTTCCTCGTCTATAAAATAAAGCCTAAACGTAATTCTTATCATTGTCTTTATTTTGTGAAAAAATGGAACTCGTTCTTTATTTCCAAAAAATCGATATTTTATTTTCGTTGCAAAAACGTGGTTGATGGTCATACATATGGCATACGTTTCTGTCCACCACATGAATTTTGGAGTTTCATGCGAACAGAAACATGGACAACTTACTATGAGGCGTGTTACACAAGTATTTGTATGTTGTTCCCCATATAACAATACCTTATTCATACAGCCGTTTAAGGTACAGAAAACAACAAACAAATATACATACATACAATGAAAAATGCCCTACTTTTGTTCAACAGCTAACAACCAATCAGATTTCTCTCATAGATGAACATCAGAGAAACTTGTAGCAAGCCCACGTAAAGAACCACAATCCGGGTGGGTACAAATCTGTTTTGTAATAAGCCCCTAGCCGTTACAGATTGCTCTTATCTCTGCAGAGGTTGTAAATCTCGGAGCAGGAAGCGTGCGATGAAAAATGTACCGGCAGCCACCCGAAGCCGTGTCGTGATGATACGTATACCGCGATTTATTGGGCCGCTTGAGAACAGGTTGGAGGTTAAGACTTAATGTATTGGACTATATGTTTTTGAAATTGTAGCAGCAAATGTGTGTTATTGTATTAGTAATCTATAGTAATAATATAAAGCTAAAGCTTTTGTTTGTTCATTTGTTTGAACGCGCTAATCTCAGGGACTACTGGTTCGAATTGAAAAAATATTTTTGTATTGAATAGTCCATTTATTGAGGAATTCATAAAGATGGTTATATAACATTATGCTACGACTAATAGGAACGAAGTGTCAACGAAAAATGTTGCAAAAACGGGGAAAATTTGACCCAGTCTCTCGTATTGGATTATGTTTTTTTGTGAAATTGTAGAAGCGAATGTACGTTTCGTATTAATAGTATATAACAGTTTTAGAGGCGTAGTCAATAGTGGGTTTCTTCTACTTTTAACAGGTGGTAGAACTCATGTAGTTCGATTGGGGAGGTACCACCGTTACCCTCATAATTCTCCGTGAAGCAATTAATTGTGTTTCGGTTTGGAGAGGAGTGGATGCCGGCTATACTTAAACGCGAGGTGAACTTCTTAGTCCTCAAGGGTAGCAACGCATCTGTGGTCAACTTCAAGTATGATTTATTCGTACTTGGGGATGATCACTAATGTCCATGGGTGGCAGTGGCCACTTACCATCGCATTACCATTGCATGCTCGTTTGCTACTTTAAGAATGAAATAAAAAAAAACGTCTTGTTTTTGTAATCCTGAATCACCGATGTGGGTATCGACATTATTTTTCTAATTTTGCCGATTTATTCATTTCAGATTCGGTTCAAATTCCTCTTTCTCCCTGTCGCGTAGAATCGTATACTGTAATTTATTGGGCCGTTGTATAACAAGTTAGAGGTTATGACTTAATGTGTTGGATCATATGAATTGGTGAATATTTGTTAATTTACTTAATTGTGATTTGCAGCAGACATGTTTGTTGTGTTTAATGTATATTTCGTATTACCAATAGCTCAATTCGAATTAAATATCAAAAGTATTTGAGAAGATTCTTAGCCAAGAATTAAATTAGCTACTTAGTTAAATGATGAATAGTTAGATTTCAGGCAGGACAGTAATGGGTCTATGATTATACGAGGTATTTTACTTTGCCCTTAGGAGTTATTGAAATTCACAAGCGGCAGTGATAACGTAACAAAAAGAAAAAATAAATTACAATGGTTACTACAAAAATAAATGATAAAAATGAAGAAAAATAATCTTCAGTGTATTTTATACATATTATTGGCCTTCTTCTTTTTTCAACTGAAAATAGCAGTATCTAGCAGATTACAAGAAACAAACAACACATACTCCTTTGTCCATCTTAATTGCATTACACAGTCTACCTTGCTTCATATTCAAATAACTATAATACTTTAAAACTGTCTGAAGCACTCGCATTAGCATACACATAAGTGGGTCGGCTACATCTGATCGCACTAATTTAGAATATTGCCTTCCCCAATACAAAGCGGACATTCTCGCATTCTAGCTACTAACGCCATTGCCCATGCAAATGGAAATTGTATGGTAATTAGAAATGACATTGTAACTAATAATACGTGACTATCAGGTACTACAGCGTATGTGACTGGTTATTTTGTTAGTGTTTAAGTGAAGTAACGTTGTAAAAGTAGATATATGCGAGTACAATAAGCGTACCTATTTTAGTACTCGGTAGTTTAGTTAAGTGTGTGTATGTATCGGCATGTTTGACTTCAAATGTATCACCACCCCTGAGGACTAGTATAGCCGGTAACAACGCACCTCCAAATCTGAGGGTGAGGGTTGTCGCTATACCACCAGCTCTATCGTTTACCGAAAAGCGTTTTCAACTACCTACGGATATTTCATTTTCAGGCAGCAAATATGCCTCCGTGTGTAGTAAGTGATGTTTAAGTAATCACCTCAACCTTTGTACTTTTGTAAGTAAACCTTAATATATCTAAAAATACTTGTGGTAGACTACAAAAGTGTTGCTACTCTTGGAGAAGGCTAAATAAATTTCAATCTCATCAGAGGGCATATCAGTCGGTATCAATGGTTTTAAAGTTGTCAATCGTATGAGCAAATATGATGAGTCGGCGAAACTTCAGAAATTAATTCGCATTGTAACCTTATAACTCTGTAGAGAAGGTTCTAGGCTTTCCCGTAAATATTGTACACAAAATTCGAATTGAAAAAAATGTATTGTACATAAACAAGAACTGAAAACGTCAAAAGAAACCAACCCCATCTAAACGTTCATAGATAAGCAGTACTCGTTGCAACCGATCCTCACGCAGAATCCTACCGGCAGTTAAACTCGTTAATTATAGAAGCATACACACCTCAGTACTAAATCTAGTGAGCTGCTCATAAACCAGCGACAATCGCTCATCAGCCGTTCGCCGATCGTAATTATCGATAGCGACCACTAATTGTGCGAGTATCGGCAGCCTATCGGTCTCGGGTGACAATGATGTGGACACAGTATGGGACGGACCGATCGTCGATAAGAGATTATGGGCTTGTTTAGTAGTTTCAAAAGCGGCAGCATAGCAAGTCTAGGCATTGCTATAATTGTTGCCCGCGGCATTTTGTTCAGAAAGGTTTATGTACTATAATACTTTTAACCCAAACTCTGTTAATTTAGTTTGTTTATAAGGGTAATTGTGTAGTATAGATTGACACACATCTTGTTTATCAAACTAAAAAATTCTATACATCATTCATCCGTCAGCCCCTTGAGGTCAACTGCTGGACATAGCCCAGGCCTGGAGGGATTCTCTAAACGGTGCCACTACAACTGTTCTTGTGCCCTCTGAATCGTAGGAGGAAAAAGAAGAGGATTTAGGACTAATCAGTTATATCAGCCAGTTTAAATGCATTTTAATGATATTATATACAATAATCATTATAATTATTATTATGTACATTATCGAAACTGGCAACAAATGCGTTGAGGATGTTTGGTATAATCGCATCTTTAGTCGGAAAACACGCTTTATCAGCCGAAACACATGATACTTATCTACAATAGCCACGTGGAAACGGATTTTGGCGATTGCACCGCTTCTAACAAACAGTCTTGTAGGTAACATCAGAAGGTAAACCACTTACTTTTATCATATTAAAAATTAAAAACCAGCAAGATAAAACTAAATTATTTATTTCCCAAGAAACCGATGGTCACCATACAGGAACCCATAGGTCTACATACACGATGCTTTCATCACATATCTTTTATTTTATCTTTATCTATCTATTGTGTTCTATTTGCAGCTAAGCGCTACCGCAGGAAATTGAACTTTTTCTTTAGTAACACATAAACTGGTACATAATATTATGTGAATGCATTTTCTCTTTTATTGTCTACAAATAAACGAACCTGTGACTTAACATTTACTTATTTCGAAGTAGATATCACGTATTTGCATAATACTAGATAATAGAATATCAAAAAACATACATACATACATGTATATCAAAAAGCCTTATCCAATTTAACATTACTTATACTCAATTTGTAATTTTAGTGACCTGTTTATTTACCCTAAAAACTATTATTAAATAACTTGTATTAGATAACTTCGCCTTATGTAAACCGATTTTATTTTATATATAGATATGCGTGACCGTAACACTCATACCTCAAATCTTTCAGTAGATAAGGTATACCTCGTGATTGTCTCATAACACAATATAACCTTTCAAGGACTTTAATGAAATAATCCTTCAATGCCAACTAGGGCAAGACCAAAGTCAAAGTTGGTAGTAAGTCTTAAAATTTAGATCAGTTATTTTAGGAAAAT
Source organism: Polygonus leo (assembly GCA_018250455.1). NCBI lineage: Eukaryota > Metazoa > Arthropoda > Insecta > Lepidoptera > Hesperiidae > Polygonus > Polygonus leo. Next base: position 3,662 of record DWNR01003162.1, on the reverse strand, counting down.
GAAAATAATACAAATAACTTCTTACGAAAAACTTATTCGTGTTAAAAAAATGTTTAAACTCTGCTCACAATATGAATTTTGCCTGACTTACTTACATTCAAATAAAGTATTTTTTACTCACACACACATACAAAAATGAACTACACAAAACGAATATAACCACATAAACCTCAATGCGTGTAGCCTAACAATAATACTCTTAGCTATTTCAAATTTTTCATTACATAAGGTATACTCCGTGATTGTCTCATAACACAATATACCATTAGAAGACTTCAACGAAATAATCCTTCAATGCAAACTAGCACAAAATCATACTTGAACTCTGTTACAAGTTTTTAAAATATTCAAATTAGCATCGTTCGCGCCCTTCATTAAAACAGATCGTATCCGAGAGCAATAATATTTCAAACCACAGCCATATTTCACGCCACGACAATGGTCCGTAACACTAAAATTAATGAAGTGTGCCTAAACTTGTTTGATTATTATAAATTATGAAGACTAGACCCTAAACCTAGAATTTGCCAATGCGGCCGGCCTTGCGACCGAACTGGCTTTCCTTTACTATACTTAGGCGTGGCAGCATTCTGCCATTGTGCCTAAGTATTCCGTAAATGACTAAAATATTCTGAAACCCGCTAATCTGGTATTAGCTACATCGTTTACATACAACTCTGTGATGTTTAAGCTTACAAGTATGTCTGTTCAAATGCCTGAGATATTTAATGGGTTCAATTTAATAGGAAACGCTCCATTTAGTTAAAACATGAATATTTTAGTCGCAAGCCATTGAATCATATCCGGTTCGAAGCACCATTATATTTATCGATTTAAAGTATAACCGGTATAGGAAAGGATATAGAAAAGGATAAGAAATAAGCACAGTAAAAGGCAAAATGCAGTGTGTACATAATAATTATATAATTACATGTCATGACCAGTTTTGTGTCTAGTAAGATGAAATTATTTATAATATGTAACTTTTGACAATGACTTCGTTAATAATAATGATACAACGGTGCTTAATGTTAATAAAAATGGGTTTTGTACTTATATGCTAGAAAAAGTAGGAATAAGACAATAGATAGCACACAAACCATAGGTAATCTTATGTAAATGATATTGATTACATACATTTTCTTATATTTGTAGCGTCTACGATAATCATAATTTAATTTCGCAATAAATAAATAAACAATTCTTTCAAAAGCGTTTAATGAGTATAACTAAAGCGATACAACCTAACAATATTTAAGACTTATCAAGCAGTCTTCATATAAATCCGAGCACAATTCTATCAGCGGCCATTGACCAGTCCGCTATTAATTAACCACAAACAATAACTCGTATCTAAAGAACGTATCAACTGGATCTGAACCTACTTTATACGGAGGTTGCTGATACTAGTAATTGCAGATATCGGTAGATTTGAAACGCTACATTGTTTACTCACTTTCACGTGACCCGGGACAAATACTAGGAAAGTGGTCCATTCTAAATGGTCATCGCCCACCGGCCATTACTCTTATTATAAGATAACTAGCCTGTCCCCGCAATTGGAGAATAGGATAGTTTCTGACAGAGAGTTCTGCATAACTTAAAGCCTTTCATGTCCCGTTTTCTACAATTTCACTAAAGTATAAACTTTACCACTACTTGTTGAGGTGTGAAGAATACTTAACGCTTCTCCATAATTAGAATAATTAAAATTGCTTTGAAATATAAGGGTGTATTTCGCAACTGTCAATAAATTCGCGCGCTCTGATTGGACAGATGTGGTTGATGGCTATATTACTCATGAAAAAAAATTTAAAATTTCCTCAAGGGTACACATATCCTGTATATGTGTTGACTTCAATTGTCACCAAAAAACATGACGCATGCGGTGTTACCTCGCTCTGAGGCGTTCCATTTAAAGCTTGAAGTGCAAGCGAGAGCGCGGAACAAGCGACAAAGAGGCACAATCGGCAGCGTTCGACATCTGTCTCTCTCCTACTTGAGTGAGCGATGCGTCCGCGTGGACAGCCGCTATACAATAATACATTTACGTGTTTTCGTCAAGTATGAAGTGCAGTGAAAACCATTCCATCAGTATTTTCGTATGACGTAGTCACGTTCAACTATCGTCAGTAAACCGACTTTACAGACAACCGATTTTTTTATTACAAAACAGTATAACTACTAATTATGAAATTTGCCTATCAAAACAATGTGGTCAAATCAAAACAAACAAATGCGGAAAGACAGTATAAGTAACGATATAACGTATAACTAACGGTGTACATAGCCTCTGTATTTTGATTACTCTGCCCTGTAACAATTCAATACCTACAGGTCCATTACAATAGAACAAACAATCAAAGCGCACCTTTCGAGCTAAAATAGGATAGAAAATCTAACCCACACAAATGAACCCATTTCAGATATCTCAATTTTGTGGTAAAATGCATGCATTTATGTAGGTATGATCCGTTGAAAAATCTCATTAGTCACAAAAAAATCGAAATACATTAGTATAAAAAGTAAATAATAAAGCTATACCTACAGTTAAAAGTACAAATATGATTTGAGTGTGTCAACAACAAGTCATCAAAATTGTAAATGAACGAGCAAGACGTCTGGTCTCAAAGGATATAATAAAACAATCTACCTACTACGTATTTTCAAAAATGAAAGTCAGGCTGTTATAATTAACATCGAGCAAATTAAACAAAATATGTTGCTAAGTTCTTAATAAGCTTCTATTAACAAAGCAGATATTTGCAGATACAAACCCTCCCGATATTTATAGGTTCAGCAACGGGCACCATAAGTATATGGTTGAGCCAAAAACGTAGCATCTTAGTAAATTTTAACTGTCTTTATTTTAATCGCAGAGAAATATGTTAGTAACATTCACGTGCATAACATTAAGGTATATTGCAGTACTATGTAACGCAGTACATGTACAGTAATATAAAATATACACTAACATATATGTATGTATATTCTTATGTATACGCGTGTCGCTCCAAAATTAAGCACAAGATCCAGTTAATTCTGCGACAGTCAGTCGGTTATTGTCGTGATGAGACATAAATTTAAAGTAGCGCTTTAGATTACTGATATAATTATCAATAACTTACAACAAACACGATTTAGAAAACTGACTTTATCATCAAAATCTAAGCTACAAATTCTGACTTTGAAATAGCGAAACCCGTACAAAAACAATGGCGACCGACAATTCGTTTTGTAAGTTATTAACACTGCCCGTTTCCCGTTCGCCTTCAGCGGTTATCAAGGAATTATCTGGGCTTATCAATTCTGACCAACTGACGGGTGGTGTCGTGGGCGAACCGATTGCGTTGACACCGCGGCTTGTCCAAATTATTGCTGCGGAATAAAGTAGCCGTTTTATGCAAAGGCCTTTGCTTGTAAAACGTGTTTTGTTTTTAAATGTGTAGGGTTTGAGTGACTTTGCGCATCTACCGTCATGGGTGTTTGTAAGTGCGTAACTGGTAACATTATACGCACTATAACGTGCTTTTATAATTTTGAGGCGAGAGATGATATATTACGTGTTAAATTACAACCTATACATGTAAGAGGAGGGGTGTCAGAGTCATTAAAACCTTCTTTGTTACTCATAACGATCTTTTATTTTGGTTCTTCAATAA
>DWNR01003161.1:0-12097 GCA_018250455.1 Polygonus leo | reverse complement strand
AACGCAAGGTAAGGCCTAAAAATGAAACATATCAATGGACGAAAACATTTTTTTCAAATTGGGAATTCCCAATTGAACATTGTTCAGGCTCATGAGAATTCTCATTGATCTTTGTTCACCTTTTTCAATGAAAAGGTGAACAAAGATCATTGTTCACCCTTTTGAATGAGAAGGTGAATAATGATCCAGCATAAAATGGCGTTGTATTATTGTGTAATTACGTACAGGTGTTATAATAAAATTTCATTATTCATCTTTAAGTCGAGTACAAATAAAACTAACATACAAATAAAAATCAGGCAAAATAACTACAAATTCTACACTTACTATACGGTTGAGGTCTGCCACCGGTGTACTGGGGTGACTGCAGCAAGGGAGCACTCCTCTGCGCTGGCTGGACCTCCTCGGTAACTGTGGAAGAGGAACATATACGTATATAATATAAATATATACATAAATATGTATATTAATAAATATATACATAAATATGTATATTAATATCCTTATATATAAATCATTTGTTATTTTCGTCCACGCTAATCTCTGAAAGCAAACTTAAGTTTGTACCTATGTATGAAGATTCATTTTCGGTTTATGCGGAATATATTTATTTTGAGGATTAAAAGATCTAAACTATGAGCAATATACAAATATATTGTAATAATTTACGATAGTGTTATGTTTATTTGTGACGTGTTAGAAAAACATTGCTGAAGGAATAAACAAAATTTATCATACATATGTATAAATATATGTATCATATTTTTAAACGATATACAAGAATTGCTCGTTTAATTTGAAAAGGTTTCATTTTGTAGAAAAAGTAATTTTATCTGTGTTTTCGGGCAATGAAAAAATGAAAAAAATATCCAGGTACTGTAGTTTAAAGTGTAGTGTATTTTAATACGATTAAAGTTTTTTGACGTATTACGTTCGCATTTATTGCCGGCTATTTCGTTTTATTTTTGCGATTGTAATATTTTAAATTTCAAAATAATCTTTATTAATATGGATACCGTTTTATTATTTGTCATAAGTTATTTACAAAGTACTGAAATGTGAAAATTCACGTTTTTTTGGCACTATTGTCTGTGCATTTATCTGCGCGATAGCAAATCTACAGAGTGTAAGACTTGACTATACTTTGGATGGGATTTTTTAAGCGAAGAGATGCTATAGAAGCGATTTGTTACACTTTTTACTGTACGGGTCTTCTAAATTTTTACTTAAAAAATTTATAGACTTGGTGTTTGTATTTTTTGTGAGTATATTTGTTTAGTATGTGTATTTTCTTTTTTTTCGTATAAAGGTAGCAAATGAGCATGCAGTCCACCTGATGGTAAGTGGTCACAGCCGCCCATGAATATCAGTAATCGCTATGCGTCGCTATTCCTAAGGACTAAGATGTTCGCTTCGTGTACAAGTATCTACCACGCCTCTCCAAACCGAAACACAAGAATTGCTTTACGGAGGATTATGAGAGTGGCGGTGGTACCTCCCGGTCGAACTACACGAGTTCTACCACCCGTCAGTTGTGTAATAGCATAACCCTAATATAATTTTTCCGCAATTTACTTCAACTTAAAGCTGATGAATTGAATTACCTAAAATAGTACAAGTAGGTACGTATAAAACTATAATATGACTATCATTAAGTCTTTTTATGTTTAAATACTTTTTAATACTAATCACATACCATTTTGGTAAAGACTAAAAAGCAAAGGTTAAGGCCTAGTCGGTTAATTCTCCTACTATGTAGGCGTCCCAGAGGAGTTTTGAGGCTTCCAATCTCCCGCCAAAATCCATCAAAATAACCCGATGACAGCATGTCAAAACCAAAGAGGGCCGACGGACATACGTTTTTGGGATACTGAACGTAGAACAAAGATGTCAAGCCTGGGGTTTGAAAACTTCAATGTTTCGACCCAGAAGGTATTTCAGAAGCCTGATTTGGGGACTTGACAATCTTTTGAAAATTTAATAAAACATAAACAACCATTAAACTTTAAGAAGGGTAAAAATTTTGGGTTATTTTTGATGTCAAATAATAAAAATAAACCCAAAAAGGAGAAAACAAACGGAAAGGGCCAGACCACCCTTAGACCTACGGAACACCCCCAGAACACTACCCTACCAAATATCCACATGAGTTGGATACCAAACTCATGTGGATACCAAATATCCACATGAGCTGGATATTTGGTAGGCTACTACTACCAAACCCTACCAAATATCCACGCAGGAGTTCGATAAAACCCTGTGACACTGTGATTTTTATATATTAGATTATTTTTAATCCTATAAAATTTTCGTATAAGAGCACAGCAGTTTTCATAGTAAATCGCCTCAAACGAAACGAGTGGGCCCGGTAGTGGGGTGTGCGCAAAAAATTCAAGCCCATAGCAAATATTGTCCCAGTTCGGCTCTATCGGCGGGATCGTTTCAAAACATATTTGCATAAGAAACTGAATACGATATTTACTTTATTTTGGATCCACGAGAAACTGTGGATGTTGGGTTCGCATGTGACGTCATATGTTCTGTTTTAGATGTCGCGATTAGGGTTGATTCTTGACAGTAAATATAAAAAGAAAACCTGTACGATTAGGATTCGCGCACGAAGTGTTCCATATATACATTATCTATAAAAAGCGGCAAAAATATCACGTTTTTTGTATGAGAGCCCTCCTTAAATATTTACTTTATTCTGTTTTTAGTATTTTCAGTTATAGCGGCAACAGAAATACATCTGAGAAAATTACAAGTGTCTAGCTAGCAGACAAAAACGGACAGCGGAGTATTAGTAATAGGGCCCCTTTTTTAAAGGGTAAAAAATGACTTGTACGAAGATGCACCTTTTTCTGTTTTTGACCCGTATAAGTACTGAACCTGAAGTTCGACTTAAATAAAAAAAACTGTTTTTTTTTCTATTGGTGTATAACTTATTTATGAATTTTATGAATTGAATCAGAGAAAGGACATAACTGATTAAAGTTGATATAGAACTAGTGGCCAAGATAGATTTTGTTTTCCTTAAGTAATTTAAAAGTGGGTACATCGCTGGCTACCTGTTATTGTTTAAGTACTTTTTTATGAATACATAAACAGAACAGTTTACGTATTATGTTTATTTTGATAGACCAAATATAGAACTAAATATTAAGTGCATCCGTTAAACCGCAAGTGCTTAATTTAAGAGGACATCGCTGGCTACCCTGTCTATTTAAAGTTAATTTTTGTAGAAACGAAAACGGAACAAATTATGAATTATATTTATTTATGTAGAACAAATATAGAACTAATTATGTAATGCTTTGGTTAAGCAGTAGGGCATGGCCAATCGCTGGGAACAGATACGTTAACTGAACCCGTTTATAAGCGGCTGAAAATACTTCTATTTAAAAAAAAACCGTTAAATTTTCTAAATACTTAATACATCATGTGGCCTATAATGTATTTGAATTGCTTTCAAAAACTTACTTGAACTAGAAAAAAAAGGGGATATATAAATATTTGGCTGGACACCAAAAACCTATATATGTCCAAAAGCTTACACTTGGCAACCCTAATAGCGTAGAAGGAATAATTTTGTTCCGTTATGGGGTTAAACAAAATATTTCAGAAATAAGTGTATATTGAACTTGTTTACATTTAGATTTTTATATTTTGTTATTGTAATAAAGTTTTGTTTCTTTTTTTATATCTATACGTAGCGATAAGGCAGACAGGCTACCTGATGGTAAGTAGTCACCGTCGCCTATGGACATTTTCAACACCAGAGGGACCGCTAATGCATCGCCGGCTTTGGAGGAGAGTTCTTTTCGCGCCTTTTTTTGAAGAATTCAATGTCATAGCGCACCGGGATTACCTCGGGAGGAAGCTCATGTTAATGTGAGTTGTAGGGAAAATATAAGAAACATAAGAATGACATGTGGTATAGAATATGTATTGTTCGCGATGGTATCACCACCCTTTAACCCTTTATATAGAACTTCTTGTGTTTCGGTTCAAGAGATTTGGTTGTCCGCATGCTGCGTGATATACGTATAATAGCAACTTATCTGTGGTTGACCGCTGATAAAACTCATAATTCTCCGAGAAGCAATTATTGTGTTCCGATTTGGAGAGACGTGGTTGCCGACTACATTTATAAACGAGGCGAACATCTTAGTTCTTTGGGGTAGCAACGCATCTATGATCAAACTTAGATATGATTTAATTGTACTAAGAGTTGATTAATGATGTCCATGAGCGGCAGTGACCACTTACCATCAGGTGGACTGCATGCTCGTTTGCAACCTTTATACAATAAAACAAAAATTTCATTCACAGATAGGGTTTGAAGAGAAGCATACGGCAGTGACTTATCGTCAAGTGGACTCCAAGATTCTTCACTATCCCTGGTTAATTATAAAAAAAAATCCTATGCAAAAACAAAACAAAATTCGAGTGACAATAATTTTCCCGTTTGCACCCTAAACAGATTTACTCCAAGCAAACAAAACAAAAATATTTCAAATTTCATTAGCAAAGAGAGACAAAGAGCTTACTTAGTACATTTATTTAAATTTATAAAATAAGTAGAAAAACATTTCTCGCTTTAGGCGCGCTTGTTAAATAAGATGACGGATGAAGATCCAGAATCAAATGATAAGAATAACGAAGTCAACCAATTACTTTAGACGAAACGAGATATCTCTCGAAATAAGTTGAAGATCACAGATTACAAAATTAGTAAGTACTCTTTTACAAGATATTCTTTATCATTCGGAGTAAGGTTACATTTATATAAAAGGAAGGTAATATTGACGAAATCTTTCCGCATTTTATGAAACATTATTTTGACTTTTTGTATAGTCATTACATAACTTGATACTGTCTTTTTTATTGTATAAAGGTAGCAAAAGAACGTACAGTCCACCTGATGGTAAGTGGTCACTGCCGCCCATGGACATCAGTAATTATCTCGAAGTGGGTACGATTAAATCATACCTAAGTTTGATTACAGATGCGTTCCTACCCCTGAGGACTAAGATGTTCGTCTCGTGTACAGGTATAACCGACAACCTCGCCTCTCCAAACCGAAACACAAGAATTGCTTCACGGTGGATTATGAGGGCGGCGGTGGTACCTCCCCGGTTGAATTAAACGAGTTTTCCACCTGGCAACATATAACTGTTCTTATAGTAAAGGACGTCTTTAAAAACTATTTAGAATTATAAACAGTGTTATCACCGTAGTAGACGCTAATCTTAATACTGAAGTATAAAACTGAAGTAATTACGTAAGTAGTGTAAAAACTAACAGAAAAATTAAAAACACCAATAATAAATATGTCAAGACTAATTAAGACAGAGGAAAAGATTTAGAAGAATGGATAGTGAATATTGGACCTCTCCACTTTATTGATATAAATAAATGAAAATTAACAAATACAGTCTAAATTCTTCGAAACACTTAAAATCTTGAATCAACAATGGGAACAATGTCTTTCATTTGGCAGTCCGGGGAGGAACAATTAAATTAGAATCTAAAGTAAACGTAAACAAAATAATTAAATTAAAGCGAGGATAGGTTCCATTGAGACTCTCGGTAGGAGTACTAAGTGAACTAAAATAACCAAGCAATAATAATAAACAGGAAAGGTAACAGAACAGAATTTAACTAATCAGAATTGAACAGACCACCAGTGTAGTCTGTTCAATTCTGATATTGAATTAGATCGATAAATTGTAATTTTACAAAGCTTAGGTTCACTGAGAACGAAAATTATAGGAAGAATATTATTTTGTGCACCAGCATTTTTATCAAAGTAAAAAGCATTTACTAGCCGTAAATACCATATTGTAAAATATGTCAACAGATTACCACGTAATCTGTTTTCATATGAAAATCAAATCGAAATATTAACACCGATTAGGGAAAATGATGGTTGGTCAATTGTCGTGTAGTGTTTACTACCGTAATGGAGTATATATAAACTTAATCCAAGAAAATGAATTTTAATAATAAAGAGTTCTTTAATTTAACTAAGAATCCACAGACCTTTTTGCCGCGGACGATAAAAATTCTTAAACTATAAACTTGCTTACTATATAAAATATAAAAAAGAGTGACCAGAATCATTTACATGTAATCAAAATTAAAATATGCGTTAAAATGTATTCATACTTTAACATTAAAATACATAATTACAAAAATGCAACATTGTAAAAGCATGTTAGACATGTAAAATAATTTAGATAATATATTTTTCCTCCCGTAAATGATCTTGATCAGTGTCAATCTTACCTGTAAGTAAAATACGAATTTTCCGTAGTCTCTGGTTATTAGCTTATTACTAAACATACACAGCCCGGTCCCATGCATCGGAATGAAATCTGAACCATTCTCACGTTATAAACAGGTATCGCAACCAACTTTCAAGTGATCGTAATACCGTCAATCTCAAAACCGTTTTCGTTCTATTAAAAATTATAACTGATGACTTGGGTTCAAGTTTATCATATGTTGATTTTAAAACTCCAAACAGTAAGACCATTATAGGGCCAAAAAATTCTCGAAAATGTATGGAGCCGGGACTATGTCTTTCCAACCCATCACTTACCCGCATCGTGTGTCAACTGAATCTCTTCACGTCGACCACTAGTCCCCGTCACTTCCCTGCACATATAAAAGACGAACACACTCTTATATCATCCTTTCTCATATCGTTAACTCCCATTACACTATCTCTGACATGTCGCAAATAGCGTTAACTGTGCATGCCAATTCCACGATAGTTATACAAAGCTACAAAAAGATATAATAAACAACCAAAAATGTATATAATTATATCCAATCTGTATATTATAATCTCAATATACATTTATCGTTTCTGTGTCTGATGCTTTGACTTTTTTTTGTGTATTGTGTATTGTTTGCATGTTTTTCTCTGTTCGTTGTCTCTGTTTCCTGTTCGCCTGTTTCTGTTTCGTTCTCTTCACAAAGCTTTATGTCGCCTACTGGACAATTAAGAGTGTGTTTGTCTTTAGTTTTTTATGTGCATGGAACATAATCTAATATTATAAATATATCGTTATTTATATTTAACTGTACGGTCTTTGATGTGGAAGGTTCACCAGAAGAGATTTTTTGTTTGATGTACTTTTCTTACTGAGTTACAGGGGAAATTGTATTTGCAATTAGATCTAAATGAATGGACTGAAATTTGTAATTCGCGCAGAATAATTAATAATTCAATTATATCTTTAGATCTTCTCTTGCAATTATATACGATGGTAATTTTAAATAATTACTGAATTTATAGAGAAACTTGCAAATGATATATACAGATTCTAAAATATATAGAATAAAAGAAAAAAAAAATGCAAAAATTTAGTCCCTCGTGAAATCTTAACCCATTTAAAACCAAGTACTTTTGTGGTACGATTTCCAATTACAATTTTTTTAAAACGTCTCCCTCATGGTGAACCTTTCTGCCATCTAGTGTAAGTACAGTATTGTTAATAGTTAAAAACGCTGTAGTGGATGCATTAAATAGAGCTAATATGTAAAGCTAAACGGCAACATAGTGATAAGCCGAGGAAATTCAAAATGGCGTTATTAGGAAAAGCGTTAGTATTACCGTTTCAATTTACTTCAAGGCCAGACGTTCCCTCTACAGTATTTCTGGAATGATTAACATTTTCAGTCCAGACTTATTATTTCACTTTTGTCGGATTTATTTATTTTACCAGATTTATTATTTCACTTTTGTCGGTTATAAATTGAAACGTTAACACTTTTGTTAATGTAACAGTCAGTAAAACTTGTCCATTTGAGGTGGATATTTTTTTTTAATTAACGAATTCTGGGTTCATTATTACAATAGATTTTGAAGGATCGTTATACGTCAAATACACATCCGTAAATTGCGTCACAGATTTGAGAGTAATAAGAAGCATATAGCATGAACATGACCTTGCCTTGTCATATTTTTTGATAATTTGAATTGAAATTATTTTTTAAAATTCTTGAACATGGCAATGAAGGCATAGGAACTGATATTACATGACATTGATAAAGATTATGAAGGCCAAGGATAAGCTATAGAATTTCTGTGACATAATTTTGTGGATGTGTCTTGAATATTGCTCGAGCGTTCCACCTCATCAGGACAGCATTGTAAGCGATACGTACCAGATGTGTTGTTGATCGTGCTGAAAGCTAGACTGTACAGGGATATTATTATGTTATTATATATAGTAAGTATATCGTGTTCGAAGACGTGGTGATCCGATTGTGTGGAGTTCCTCTAAAACCTGTAGTTGATCTTCCAAATAACGAACACTTTTAATACTCACTTCATTCCCTTACACTATAATATCCTGTATCGTGGGAACAGTACCGAAATCCACTCTCATCATTGATTTGTTTATGTTGACGGAAATCTGACCCGAGAGCTTTGCGTCATCAGACGGTCATTAATGTGATTGACATCCATCTTTTATATCTTATACAGTTACTTGCTTGTTGCGTGCGCAATAAAAGTTATAATATACCTATCTTTTTTATCGTTAAGTTAGTACATGAGCACGCATTCCACCTGAAAATAAGTGGTCGACTATGCCCTTGGCTATTAGTAGTCAACCCTAAGTACGATGGAATCGTGCATTAGGTTGACCACATATGCTTTGCTATTACCCCTGAGAACTAAAATAAGTATAAGTGTAAGTAAAGCCGACAGCCACGTCTCCAAATTAAGAAACAAGTAATGCTTCACGGAAGATTATGAAAAAAGTGGTAACGGTTTAACTGCCTCCAGTAAACATAGTGAGGAAAATTACGTGCCTGCTAGTTATCCACAATTCTCAATAGTGAATTAAATCTACCAACCCACACTTGACCAACGTGATGATCTGAAGCCTAGGCTTTTCTTAATATGAGATCTGCATTGGTTCAGCGTCGAGGTAAGCTAATAATAATGAAAATGTCGTGTTCATAAGTCTTCAATTGACGTGTCTGCAATGATGTGGTGAGAGTACCGGGTTGTAATCAATGATTCATTGAAGATTGTATACTGTGATTGACTGATTGAAATATGTACAAGGCTATATCTAATTTCTAAAAAAACAAGCATGCTACTCGATACAGCTACTCCGAAAATCCTGTAAAATACTTTTGGTAATAATGTTACATGAATTTAACTTACCAAAACTACTTTACAGATAAATATACTAAATTAACGTCTACAATACACTGATATACATATACAATATCAGATATTTATCATGAATGAGAAACGCCAAATTGGGGCTATATTTTGTCACTAGCTGTGCCCACGGCTCCGCCCGCTACCCCTCCTTTTAGGGGTTGAATTTTTATGGCGTAAAACCTGGCCGGGGGTCTTCTCGATAGATTAGTCAAGTTTGCATCAAAATTCGTTAAGCCGTTTTTAGATGATGCGCGGTCAAATAAACAGACAAACAGATAAACAGATAAAAGACAAAAAATATAAAAACTGTTGAAACGTGTTCTGTTATCGATTCTAAGTATCCCGAGCCACATATTTTTCGAATATCTTCCATGTACAGACTTTTGACCCTCTTTAGCTTTATTATATGTATAGATAAATTGATCAATATAACTACATATTCAAAATCAACGTAAGTAATTTCGAGTTATTATTTTAAAAAATATGAATGACAGTCATTCCTACATTTTATAGTTCATCTTGAATTTTATCTCAGACAAGCCATTCGGGATCCATTCGCAATATTGAAACCCAATTCACAAAGTATTTTCGCATTTTAATAAATTTCTCTTACAGCGCAACTAAATTGTAAGTTACTGATATACGAGTAGATTCAAGTTTTAAAGTAAAATGTTACAGATGTATCTGCTCAGACAGTACTCAATGCATGAGCTATGAACGATGAGTCTTCTAAAGTAATAAGTTATGACTAAAATGATTTTTATTTTTTATTGTGTAAAGGTAATAAACGAGCTAGTAGTCCACCTGATGGTAAGTGGTCACTGCCGCTCATGGACATCGGTAATCATTCCCAAGTACGGTTGAATCATACCTGAATTTGATCACAGACGCTTTGCTACCCCTGAGTACTAAGATGTTCGCTTCGTGTATAAGTATAGCCGACAACCACGCCTCTCCAAATCGAAACACAATAAATTGCTTCACGGAGGAGTATGAGGGCGGCGGTGGTACTACACGAATTCAACCATATGTAATAACCACCAAGATTGATTAAATCGTACCTGAGGTTATCAGATCTGTTGGTCCTTATGAAAACGAAGATGTTCGTTGTGTGTAAGTAACCAACAACTCTGCCTCTCCGAAACACAAAGTAGCTTCACGACTGATTATGAGAGTGCCACATAAACCTACATATTACATCGTAGTATGTTACCTACGTTTTTCTTCGTTGGAACAGCTAGAAACAAAGGCCTACAATATTACGCTTTTGTTACAAGCCATGATATTGATCCTCCGATCATACATGGCCATCAATGGTCGGTCGTCGAACTCCGACCTGAAATCTAGACCAATCAAATGAAATATTTCTTGTACATGATCGATACCTGACTCGGGGTTAGAGCGAGTTGTTTTAAAAGTAATAACATTAAGTTAGAGGTCAGAGTTTTATTTTAATCCCGTCTTTTAGGAATATATCTGCACACTGCACCGTGTCATACTATGACCGGATTGTGTCCTTAATCGTATCGACACGTGTCCAAAATATTTATTCTGTAAATATATATAAAGCTATATCGATGAAGGCTGTTTTGTCACTGACCAACACGCGAGCGTACCATATCTGTCAATAAACTGAAGGTACCAAAAGACTATAATTATTGAAAATTTATCCACAAAATGCCAAAATTAGGAGGGAAAGGCACCCAAGATCATCTTCGCTAGAATTAGGATCAAAACTGACTACCTAGAGAAGGCTAACTGTTGGATTCAGGTTACAGGGCCAGTTGGAGTAGGACCAAATGGGGGACCCCTGCAAGGGACCTCAAAAGTGACGGATGAATGAAAAGAGAAATCTTGTAAATAATACAAAATTATCGAATAGGGTAGACGTTAGTAGACGTTAGTAGACGTAGTATAAGTTAAAAATTGTTATGCAAATTATTAAAAAGATGCATAAGCACACCTATGGAGTTTCTTGCCGCTTCTTCTCTATAGATAATCTTTCTTGATGTTCAAAAAGAGTTCTGAAAGAACTAACTTACAGTAAATGATTTTGATTTTTGTACTAATTTACGTTCATAATTGCATAACGATGATCGTGACAAAGGATTTTAAATATTAGGAAGTTGGTTTTATACTGAAAGCAGTAGTTTAGTAAAGGATTATTCGTATGACGTTAAACTGCAATATTTATGCAAATTTAACACTACATGTTGACAGCGATTAGCATAGATGGCTGTGGTGATAAATTATATTGTTAACACTATCATAATGTTAATTTTAATCAATTAATTGTGGACAAAGTCACTTAACAACGCGCTGTGATTATGTGACGGCGAAAATTTGATGTTGTTATCGTTAATGGATTGCATAGCACGTATATAATTAGGGTGTGATTGAACGATCAATAATATTGCACAACATTATGCGTTAAACAATGTTTTGAAGAGTTTAGGGTTAGTTTTGAAGATTGCACAATGATTTAACAAATAGTTTGAGAAAATTTAGTATTTATTGCAACATCTGTGATCAACTTCAAGTACCATTCAATCATACTCAGGGATGATCACTAATGCCCATGGGCGGCAGTGACCACTGGTGGACTGCATGCTGGTTTGTTACCTTAAGACGATAAAAAAAACGATCATGTTAATAGGCGGCAGTGACCTTACCATCAGGTAGACAGTAGGCTCTTTTTTAATATTTTATTAAAAACCGGCTAAGTGCGTGTCGGACTCGCGCATGAAAGGTTCCGTACCATTATCTATCTATCTATACATATAATAAAGCTAAAGAGGGTCGAAAGTCTGTACATGGAATATATTTTAAAAAAAGTTGGCTGGGGATACTTAGGATCGATAACAGAACACGTTCCAACAGTTTTTAGAATTTTTGTCTGTT
>DWNR01003160.1:0-12098 GCA_018250455.1 Polygonus leo | reverse complement strand
TAATTTTATGACATATTTTAGTTATATCCAATCATTGGAGCTGAGCGATTTTAACAGGAAAATGCAAAGCGATGTCAGTAGTTTCATCAACTATAGAAACCATTATCAATAGAAACCTAAAATAAAACAAATTAACTTTATAACACAGCACTTTGAATAAATCGTTTTAATATTGCCTGTGAAAACAATGTTATGCAACATGCATTCAGCCACTGATATGAAACTAACAATATAAGAAAAATCATGAGTTTTCTTTAACAAGGTATTCTGCCTTAGCTAGGCATTATTTATTTGCTTGAGTTTTTATAAAAAAAAAAACACATTTTATTAGAATTTTCATAATTTAATTTTATTCATAATATTAAGTACTCAATTACATGATTTAGTGAATCAATGATATCTTGGGATGTCGGAGAATTGCTTGGTTTAATAGAGGTAAAATGCATTTAATTTAGTCGTAATATAAACAAATATTCTTTGAGAGTTTAATTCTGGTAAAACATGTGTGAAATTTATATTATTTACAGCAAATCAAATATGTTAATATGCAAACTATTTAACATTCGGTAATCGATCATGCAATTATCCCAGCAGATCAAATAATTGGACACAAAAGGTCTTATTTAAATTTATCACTTGACTGGTGTCAACCAACAAACTGAACGTAATGCATTCATTTATCAATAACAAGAATGTGTGTGGAATTGTGACCCAAATTTTTGCAGAGCAAAATTACTATAGGGTAATAATTGCCTTCATTTTTTTTTGCTGTATAGGGTAATATGAATGAAAGTTTTAACTATAAGTTTTATAGTTTATTTTTCTTAATTCACATCCATATCGCTAAAAGATACATCACAAACCAAAACATTTAAAGGCAAAACAAAAACATAATTACGCGTGAATTAACATAAAATAAATCGACTATTAAAATAGGTTGACAACAACATACGAGTTGACACGCGTAACAAAAGAAAATAAAAACTAGTAAAATGACGCTTTAAAACAAGTCTCATGCTCGTATGACACATCCACTCAACGTCCGTTTCAATGTCGCGATATCTAAAATAACTTATCTTTGACAGTTCAGTGAATATAATCGCTTGGAGGGTGGCCAAAGCGCTAGGCTACCTAGCAGGTAGAACCGGCAATCGGCCAAACAGTAGATAATTAAATGTTACAATGACCAAGGGAGCCTAGACATCGATTAGGCATCCGCATAAAAATAGATTCGACCGCCGATAACAATAACTGAAGAAATAGACTGTGATCGTAATTTCAAATCGTTAATACTAAGTAATCAGAGTGGTCGTAAACATTGCAAACTTATCCTATTAGTTACGAAGGAAGTTTCGTAAACATTAATTTTTTTGGAAATTCCGCCCTCGGTAATAGAGCGCTTAACTGTTTTGTATGTAAACAATGTCAGAAAATATATATATTAATATTGGTAACTGAATGAGCAAAATTTATTGTTTATTTTTTGCTCATTGAATAAGCAAAATTTATAGTTTATTCTTTTTGTGACTTCTAATAACGTTCACAAATCACCTCGATGGTGATGTTGACTTAAAAATTTTAACTAATACAGCAAATTGAGATAGAAAATCGAGAAGTCGGCCTTTATTTTTTAGACATCATTAGATAATATTACGAATACTGACTATATAATGTTATATATTGTTATTATTATGCTGGCTTAATATTAAGATAAAAAAAATGAACGTAAATAGATTATTAATGAATGTATGAGCCATAGCATGTCTAGATCGTTAGGAAGAGCGTCAATTATTTTTCTTGTGATGTACAATCTAATAACGGAAATAATTTATTATAATAAAACGCCAACAAATCAAGAAGTCGATAGAGGCGTAGTACCTCATCATTATTATAATATCAACGATCGTCACGAGCCTCTCTTCGTCATTTATCTGAATCGTTTTCGTTGACAAGCACCATCAATTCATTTACAAACGACCGAATAATCTATCGACTTTGGCAAAATGTACGGCTTTAATAGTCCTCCAGAAATAAATATGAGTGGATGTAAAGGAGCACTCAAATAGTTATCATTAATTAGTTGATTAATGAACTATGTGACTTTGAACTGACGTTGAATAGGAACATTTTTACAACGATTCTTAAGTGTTGTTCACTGAAATTCGTGTAGGATTGGAAAGCAAGGTTAATAAAAACCTCGTAAGACTGTTTAGCGTACTACACTGTGCTTTTAAATTTGTCTGCTAGCTTATTCAGCTAATAATCTACTGCATAAAGTGTACAGACGGAATATTCTGAAGAAATCATACTATCTTAAAGTCATTCACCTATATCATGATCAAAAATTATTTTTAAAAATAAAGAGTAGCTAAAAACTGTAAATAGAATATGTAACTTGTAGAACATACCCTATTTGATCATAAAAATGGAGGTAACTTGGATAAAAATGTTAAATGGCGGAGCCAGTTACTCACGAACACCTACTATAATTTAAATAACATTTTAGTTAACATTTTTAATAACTAAATAGCTATAATAATATTTAAATTAAATAAATGAAAGGGTAAATTAGCTTGTTACAAATTGCAGTCAATTTATCAATTAAAGTGGTCTGTCGGGTGTGTAGTATGGACTTACATATTCCCAATCCGATTATAACTAATGGACGGTTTGAGTACAGTGTTCTTAGTCGGTCACCTGTGTTGCTACCGCTCTGTGGACTAAATTGAAAAGTTTGGTAATGTTACTACTCCCTCTACACTTTCAAGGTAGTTTTGTGACAAAATTAAACAAATCATTTGCGATTAAAGTAAACAACATTATAGGCTTACATATTATATATAAATCTAACTTAAATAAATTCGTAGCTTTGTAACCATGTAATGTATGTAACTTTGGAAAGTAAAAAGTCTTCATTTGTATGAACAACGTATTCAAACCAATGCTATTATATACAATGGATAATTATGTTACTAAACCTTGAAACGTGAAGCTGAAAAAGGAATTAGATTAGGACCAAAATCTATTTACATGCCGTCAATGACTTCTATTACAAGAAAAGAGATATATTATGATTGATTGAGAACATAACTATTAGCTCAAAAACGATATATCTCATGTAGGTTGGCGTCGACTTTGGTATCCTGCTTATTACGGATGATACTGCAACATCAAGTCAGGTTTACCATATGAATGTATATCAATAAAGTCATATACTACAAAAACACACACACACACACACACACACACTTAAACAGATTCACACAAAACATAGATACTTAATATAACTAAAAATACGAATTGTGTTACGTTAACTTCGACTAGTTCATATTATAACATGCTGAAATTGTTGGTAAATTTTTAAATAATAATAATGGTTTTATTGACAATAATGTCCTAAACATAATGTTTTTTTAATGTTAAAACTACTGAACCTATTTTAGTAATTCTTTCAATAAGATGATGCAGTAATACACTAGTGATTTGGGGTACTGCAAATTTTAAATACTAAAGTGGTGTAAATATTCAAATCTACATTATAAGTAGTAAAACACATACCTGTTCTGTTTTAATTGTCTTTTTAAGGCTGCTTAGTAAGGTATGTAAGTTGCATTTATAATATCTTTATAAACAGTAAATGGCATAACTTTAATAATTGATATTCATTCAGGCAGCCACAACCAAAAACAAGTGTATTCTTGGATTTTAAATTCTCTGAAACGAATGTCTTCTAAGGGTGAAGCTAACGATTCTCATGAAATTTCGTGTGCATGTCGGGTAGGTCAGAGAATCAATCAACATCTAATTTCAATGTTATTGGTATTAGCGGTATAACCCCTTAAATGTTATTGTTAAAAGTGGTCCACCCCTAATTTTTTTGTTTTTATTTTTTTATGATTCAGCATTGAAACATACATGCAACGCTTTTCACCCTTCCACCGTCAACCCCCACTTTTTTATATTTTTTTCTATGGCAGGACAACGTTTTCTGGGTCAGCTAGTATTAAATAGTATACACTTTTGAAAATAATTATATTCTCTCTTTCAAGTTACACATTATGTACCTACAAAATGTCATGTAACAATTTTCATTAGTAATATCTGAGATCAGCATGGGCAAACAAAAATATAAAAAATTATATAAGTAAGCAAAGATAAAAAATATGTAGGTAAAGATTTTTCAAATTTTCAACATGGTTAATTTCATAAAGTGTTACTTGAAGTGTGTGGAGGAATATTCGTTTATTTGAGCAAATACTGACCTAAGTAAACCTACACATATGGAATATGACAAGGTTATATGTTTGTTAATAGACTCACTTCTAGCACATTTTTTCCAGTCAATGAGCTTATTAAACTGCTAAATTAATACTTGTATGAGAAAAATTGGACGGTCAACCAAAAAAAATATGAAATTTATTACGTAACGAGCTAAGGCACTGCCCTAAGTGCCTGCGATTTCACACGCTATGTTAGACAATTTTAACAAAGGTAAAAATGATTTTTATGTTTTAAGTACCTTTTATTTTTTAAGAACTGATTGAAATGAAACAAACACTAAATGTTAAGTGAAATTTGCCACAATACATCAGTGAAAATAGCCGTATAATCGGATCAGACATTTCTGGGATTAGCGCGAACAACAGCATAGACAAACAGACAAACCGACAAACTGAAAATAGACAAAAACTCTCAAAATCATTGTTTTAGGATCTATTTCTTAGTAAATAACCCCAGTATCAATTTCTCCCAAATATCTATCATGTACAGACGGTAATTAGTTACACATTTATTATATGTATAGATAGAAGAAAAAAAAATTGTAGGTTTCATGTTGAAAATAAATTACACTGAATCACTTCATTTTTTAATACGATCACTGAAAAAGGGATAAGGGATGGTTATATTCCCTCTTCTCACTCTGTACTCCTTTCTCTGATAATTACATCGGCTCTTCTCCCCTGAAATCTCCAGGTCTTCTTCAGCTTTCGCTCCCTTCTTCCTTCTCCCTGGGATTATCTCTCCAAGTACCGTTTCTCCTCCCTTACTCCCCCCACCACACTGATATGTGGTAAACGGCAGATAGTAGCCATTCGCTGGCCAGTACCAAAGAGCACATATGGTGTCAGTATACGATGAACAAGTCCAACTTTTTAAAGTTTATAGCGACTAGTATGAAAGTTTTAAAGGGAGTCAAATCTAAAAGTTAACTACAGTGAACTACACGTAAAAATAGTAACTAATAGTTATATAAAAGTGTATAAATCTCACTTTCTTAAATATTTCATATAACCACGTTTCAAACAGCTTTCCATGAGTTTCTTAAAGACATGTGAGTAAGCCAATGTGATGAACTACGGTCTCATATCTAATTTTAAATAAGTACCGATAACCATCAATTACATGGTAACGGGATAACTTCTTGTGTAATAAAATAATTGGAATTTCTTATTAACATCCTGACGCCTTCTCTGATCCTGGCAACTATTAAAGCAATCTTAGTAAGACATACACTCAAAGGTAAAACAATTTTCATGTCTAGTCTAGTTACATTAAAAAAGGGCATACTCATGGCATACCATGGTTGACTGCTAGTGGCAAAATATCACGAGTGTTTCAGAAATCATGTCTATTATCCTTATCATAATCGATATCAATTGTTAAGTGCTATTGCAATTCTTACCAGCGATTTGAAAATAACCCCTTACACGGGTTGGCACCTAAATTGTACCTTTTCCAGTTCGCATTAAAGCAGCTTAGAGGAGTGGCCTCAGGCAAGCCCCGGGTGAAAGGAGAGATCTATATTCAGTTGAGGTATAAAAGAATAGCAACCAACATAATACCTTAGGCACAGACATTTTATATCCAAAGAACCTGTAACATTGGAGAAAATATTTAAAACCCTCACTTTCTATAAAAAGACGTTTCAATTTAGTGTACAAAGTTTTAATTGAAATGATACTCGCAACAGGGCTTTTTACAATCCCAAACATTCTAGACGCAAAGTGAATTTCGACATGAACTAAGTCTGAAGTAACTTAATGAAGCAGTGCCGTTTTCACGTCTATTTCTTGTTGCATTTACTTAGCTCCATTTTAAGGTATGACGTTAAGTAACGTCTTGGCTACTTTGTGAGCGAGGAACAAAATCAGGCCTCATTAAAACTTGTCTAAGTATTTAAACATTATAAGACCTAAATTCAACTTCTTAGCAATTTTGCGTCACCGTAGCCTACAATAAATTTACCTGGTGCTGCGGCGTTACTTTGCAACAGTTTTGTACTTTGTCTTTCGGATAATCGCTGTAAAACTAAGTAAATGAGGAAACTTAACGTTTATAACTTGTTATACTATATAACTTGTATATAAGCATGAAGCCCTTACTGTCTTAATTTGAATTTAGATGAGCATTTTTTTCTAATATAACGAACATTATTCTTTTCCACGCTGCGGTCCAGCGAGCATGGCATTTGGCTAGCATTGAGAAGTATTAAGCACATGTTACTTAATAAATATAATAAATGACATGGTACCTTTATGGTTTGACATTTATTCACACTTTGGAGATATTGCATGTACAGTACATGACACCTTTGGGGTCAACGCAAGTCCTGTCTTATGTAGATATGTACAAAAAACTGTATAATAATAATGTGTCACAGTCCAATAAGTAAAAACTGGCAGAAACCTAAAAAATACCTTTAAACATTTTTACGAAAAAGTGAGTATGAAGTGTTTGTATGAGGAGAGTTATGTAAGTGGAAGAAGCTAGACAAGTATGCCAGAACCGTGCCGTTTGGCACTCGATTCTCTCTGCCTACCCCGTTAGGGATTTGGCGTGAATATGTGTATGTGTGAGTCTACGAAAAAATTAATATACAATATAGTGTAAATGATAGATCAAGCAATTAAAATTCGTGTCTAGATGGTTATGTAGCATACTCATTTTGCACAATTTATCATTAAATCAAACCGCGAAATGTCACATGATGGGTATTTTATTATTCCTCTTTGACAGTAACGACCAGTTTGTATGAGAAAATGAAATTGCTTTTACTACTTTGTTTTCTTTAAAATTCTATCATATTTTCTCTTTTTTTAACTTCCTTGGACTTCTACAAATTCTTCAAAACCAAAATAAGCCAAATTGATTCAGCCGTTCTCGAGTTTTAGCGACACTCACAAACGTCCTTTCATTTTTAACACGCTTTTATTAGCTTGGTATGTATCTATGTATGTGTGTAACGGAATCTTTTAGGTTAATTTTCACCAGTGTCAAGAAGCCTGATCAACTTGAAACTTTGCCCACGTCTCAAGGACCGATGACAATGCAATAACTCGATAAAAAAACGTAAAAAAAACAAATTATAGTTTAAAAACTAAAAAAACAACTATATGATTTTTTCAATCGATTACTACAGTTTTATTTTTAATTTTTTAGTTAAATTAGTTTTAATAGCGTGTTTTTTAAAATAGAATTTATTTATTATATAAGATTTAATTTCCCGAATAACATATTAAAATCATTAAATCAAATATTTTAAACGTGGTCTATTTTTAAAATTACTCTATTAAATTTTACTAAATACAACCTCAATTTACGATTTACATTTACAAACCACTAATTTCAGCAGATAAAATAAACTGACTAAACAAATATTGCTTTCGCCAAACACAACGTTTAACCAATTAGGAACGCACTTACGTTGATTTTATTTTCCCAAAATTCGAGTACAGGCGATACTAGTATAAATTATGACATTAGTGTCATTGAGTCTTCAACCGGCGTATCATAATATAAATGGCACACATCAATCATTTCAGTCCATTTATCTGCAAACGTAGGTCTGTCCGCCTTAGTAATATTTTAAATGTTAGTCAGGAACATCGCTAACAGCTGATGTTCTATCCATCTCCGACCTTGCGCTGTAATATTTTACTCAGACTTAGACTATTGCCAGAAATGTAGTTGATGGACTTGAAAAGTGGTGGGTTATGTCACAGTCTGAGATATATTTATTAACATTCTCGACGATGGTGGGAGACTATTTTTAACGCATGCCCAGCGGAACAATTGAGAACTGTTTCGCCAATTGGAAAGAGTTTGAATTCGGTGACAGTTATTAATTGATGTACATAAATATTTCAGAACGCGCCGCTCGCGCCAGCTTGCGAGGCAGATTGATTGACTATGAGGAAGCGTCAACGTTAAACTATGCTCCTAAATATTCAGCTACTTATACTTCTACCCTTTTAGTCCTTAATTTTAGCCCAAGATTTTATGCCTTGATTTTTATACTCATTTATTATATGGATATTTATATATATATTTTATTTGGACAATCGATGCAAAACTGTGTAAGATTTTTTGAAGAAGGAAGAAGGACAGAGAGAGTAATTATTGCGGCCATATTTAAATAATCGTAGTAGTTTACTTATTTTATATTATAAAGCGATTATATGAAAATAAATATTGATGATTGATGATGATGATAATGATATGATTCTAATTTACTAAAAAATAAAAATAATAAAATAAAAATAAAAGCCCATATTAGATAGACAAACACGTGCACGTACATTCGTATTTGTCTACTTATGTAATTTGATTATTAATATAAATTGGCAAAGTGTGAATCAGACTCACACACGAAGGGATCCGTTTCTTACTGATGACGTTGTTAAAGAATATATTTTTAAAATCATTATTCGACCCTAGACTCTCATTGTAAGACGCCTGGATCTTACATACTAGGCATCCTCTACTTAATAATCTACTACCACTATTAAGTACATTAATTTTCTCATTAATTAACCATTTTTAAGTGAATGCCATGTGGAAGAATTCGTGTAGTTCTGTATCTCATTACCACTCGCCGAAAGATGTTGTTTCATCCACATCAACTGGAATCGTAGCTGTCCCCAACAGTTCGGTTTGCACGCTCCTTCCTACCTCGTACGTGCAAGTTGTGGAATGAGCTCCCTCGCGAGGTATTCATGCGTTATGCATGGGGTTCTCCAAAAAAGGTGCGAATAAAGCCATCCTCCAAAGCCAGCGATGCATGGCGGTCCCTGGTGCTGCAAATGTCCATAGGCAACAGTGACTACTTACTATATCAGGTGTCCCGCTAGGTCACTAGGTGAAGATATAAAATATATATATATATTTATTCATCGCCACCCTCATAATTCTCCATACAGTAACTATGCGTTTCGGCTATGGGGATGTGTGGTTGCTGCATGCACACGAGGTGAACGCCTTCGTCATCAGGGGCAGAAAGGCATCTGATGTCAGTCACAGGTACGATACAATCTCACTAGGGTTATTAATAAATATCCATGGGCGGCAGTGGCTACTTATCATCAGGTTGACTGCACGCTTGAGTGCTATTTTTGACCCGATTTTGATCCGATCGCAATCACAAGGAAATTAGAAAAAAGGAAAAGTTTACTATTGTATTCCGAAGAGTAAGGTAATTTTTAACGAATTCGTCTAAACTCTCATGTTTACTATCGTAACGTAAATAGAATTGCGATAGCACTATATATAAAAGGTAAGTACCAGCTATAAACAATAATATGTGTTTGTATTGCTTGTTTTTGATCGTTTTCTTAAAGGTTGACTATTTATTTGTTTTAACATTGATGCTCCTAGATATAAAATTAGTAATTATCAGCAATCATTGTAAATAGAAATTTTATTGCTGCTGTCATTATAAATAACACTTAAGAAATAAAACCATTAAATTACTAAAATAGTAAAGATTCAGATATGCTGATCTTAATCTTAATTTTAAACATATTTTAGTAACACATGTGACATAATAGTTTAACAACATGTATTTTATTTAAACAACGGGAAACATCGAGAAAAACATTTCGAAACAGGCGTAACAATAATCAATCTGTACAGCAAAGTAACAATATAAGCAGCTGTGAAAATCATTTTCAATTTAATGGCGTAGCAATCTGAAATGTAGAAACAATGGTAGGACGTTATGTAATGTTTATTTTTTGTGGTATTCGATACACATCAGCGGTGGGAGAGGCAAGTGGGACAGCTGTCGACGTCGATCACGCTGAGGAAGGAGGACAGTTCATTAAGAACATACTCAATGGAAAGAGTTAGTTTAATTTTATATTTACTTTCTATCCATAGCCAGGTAACGCGTAGATAAGACATCCTATGAGAAACATTCAAAAAGTGACCCAATTGGAACAAGTAAGTATATTTTGTACTGACGGACATTGTAGGCAATCAAATGTCAGTATAATACAAAAAACGGTTCACACTGTCTTTGTAAATTACAAGTGAATTATAATACAATAGCTAATAAATAATACTTGCCTAGCTTCTTCCACTTTCATAACTCTCCTCATACAAACACGCCTATTTCGGAGACTCTTGACACCTCCTAGGCAAGTATGTCAGGACCGTGCCATTTGGCACTCGATACTCTCTGCCTACCCCGTTAGGCGTTTGGTGTGAAGATGTGTGTGTGTGTGTGTATGTGTGTGTATGTAATAAATAATAATTGCTATTAATTATACCTGGAAATACATGCAATGCAAGATGCATTCATACTATAATTAATTTACCACGCGTACTTTAGTTTGGTACTTTCATAATTTTAAAGAAGGTAGAGCTCTACATTTGAGCTGATAACAAACAATGAATGGCACATATTTCAAACCTACATTATAAAATATAATTTTCTTTAGCCTAAATTTCCCTTAACATTCCATAATAATTTTTCGTCCACATTATCTAGAGTTTTATAACGGATCAAAATGTGCAAATCATGCTTGTACAATCAGGGTTATAAGTAATTCTGGAAGACAGTCAGTGTTCGAGTTTTATCAAGCAGATCAAATTGAAAGCAGCATGCATGTTAAAATTCCATTATGCAAATAGAAATCACTAGCAATTAACACTTAGCTCTGTAACCTTAGCCAATATTATCATTACCATAATTAGAGTCAAGAGTGTCAAGTCTTCGAAATCGGCGTGTTTGTATGAGAGTTATGAAAGTGGAAGAAGCTAGGCAAGTATGCCAGAACCGGGCCGTTTGTCACTCGATCCTCTCTGCCTTCCCCGTTACGGATTTAGCGTGAAGATGTGTGTGTGTGTGTGTACTAGTACCTCTAACCAATTAGGTATGTCTTAAAACCCAGAGTCACAAATCCCTTAGAATAAAGGAGCGAAAAAGACTCTTTTTTTTTAACCGGCGATGCATTGGCCACTCTAGAGTTGTAAATGTCCATACGCGACGGTAAACACTTACCGTCATGTGACCCGTCTGCTTGGTTTAAATAAAAAAATGTTTTCGACCAAATCGTATGGTACAAAACCTAGAATATGTATGTACTTTATACATGTACCAGGTGGTAGAACTCATGTAATTCGAAGCCTAATCCACCGTGAAGCATTTCTTGTGTTTCGGTTTGAAGCTGCGTGGTTGCTGGTTATACTTACGAACGAGGCAAACGTCTTTGTCCTGTGTTCAACCTCAGGTACGATTTAATTGTACTAGAGAAAGATTACTAATGTCCATGGACGGCAGTAACCACTTACCATTAAGCGGACTACAAGCTCGTTAGCTGTCTTCGTTCGATAACAAAACACGTGTTTATTTTTATATGTTTATTGTTTATTGTTATACGTTTGTATATGTAGGTACATATAAATATGTCTATAGCATTATTTAATGTTCACACGGGCTTGTCACGCACGCATCAATTAAAAAGCAACTAATTTGTCGCGTGACTAACTGGCGTGCTGATGGTGTGATTTCGCTACTAAATCCATGGTTATTATAGGCTCGCATTTTGTTTTCGATTTACATTATAATGATATTATTCTTTACTTTTTACAACGCAGCGCGAATTAAATAAAAATGCCCCCTAGAGACCCAACTCGTTATCTGATTTTGTTTGAATTGTCATCGATTCATCTTAATCTTGCGTGTGTTACTACTAACATCAGTAAACAAAATTTAAATTGGTGAAAACAAGACGCCTTGTTTTCCCTTCTGTTTATTTTGAGTTATTGTTTATCGGTCGAGATATTTTGTATTTATTTTATTTCTGATGAGAATT
>DWNR01003159.1:0-12100 GCA_018250455.1 Polygonus leo | reverse complement strand
AAAAAAACTCTCGACCGGTTCTAATTTTGCATTCGATTGTGGTTTTAGGCCTCATACTTAAAAATACTTATTTAAAAACTAGGCTGGCAGTACTGTGACTTCTCATTTAAAACACGTGTAAAAGGTTTTAAGCGAATTGTATAAGCGACTCAGTTCAATTTTTACAGCTCCATGCTGCCTTAAAAATAATAATATAGTAAAATGCGTATTTTCGATGAAATTCGGGGTTTAGTGGAAATTGTGGGTCTTACAATAGTGGGGGAAATTACGGTATTGTAGTCCAGGTAAACCTATTGTATAGTATAATTCCAATATACAAATGTTCATAATACGAATGACTCAAATTATCTAGTTACACGAGTAATTCGGTTCTCAACCACCTTGCGTTGTTAGATGACACAGTGCGTCCGAAAACATTAATGATGTATTACCAACGAGCATCATTTTAAAATATTCATTGAACAAGATAGTGCTATTCGCGTGCTTGAATACATTCATCGTATTTTCGGAGACAGCGTGTTCGCAACCTTACACGTGCCCTGTAGAAGAAAACAAGAAGCACAGGGGGCGAATATCGCCCGGACGATCCTTATGACCTTCCGAAATATACAACCTTAACATTTAAAACAGGATAAAAAAATAGGAGTTAGATTTGGATATACTATAGATCGCGTTCCGATCATATAATGAATTAATATCTATAAAGCTCATCGGTATCCTGATCGAGCTGGTTCTCCGTGGTCGTGGTATAACTCCAACATATGATCGGCCCACGAACTAGGGGAGCGCTACTCGAATATACATCAGAACTCATGTAAGAGAAGACAAAAATACGAAGGAAGGATATTACCTGACCCTATCCGATTCTATTGTATATTAAAGTAGTGACCCTAGTTAGGGGTTTGCCGTAGAGGCGGTGATAGTGGAAGATCGTGGGAGCGCTAGGCGAAGGGCGCTGGGGAGAGGCTTAGATACATACGCGATGTCCATGTTCCTACCCACAATTCATAAGGACGACATGTAGACAGTAACATGGATATCAGGGCCTCGAGTGCATCTCTGAAGTGCATTCGGAATCCTTAATTTCAATACTCAGCCTAGCTAACATATACACGCGATACCGTTGCTACCTACCTCACAATTGCCCTTCAGAGACACGCCGTCGGTTTTAAAACATCGATATAATTGATAACTACATCGACATTTTGAACTAAGGGCTTACATTAATAGTTTTAATGATTAAACTACGTTTTAAAATTTGTATACTTGTTAACGTTAGTTTATGAAGATAGATAGATGACTAGATGGTGACATTAAGTTAGCAAGTAAACAAAAAATGGTACGTTGGCTACATCAGGCCATACCTACCATAGTGTATCTTGAGACACATCTTACCACTAAAATGATAGTATCCTATAACTATGTGAGTAACTATGCCTTAATACTGGCTCTAATACTGCCCGTTCCTTTATCACATGTCAAATACAGTCTGTTAAATATTTCCAATATCATTACAAGTCAGCGATCCTTTGGGCATCTATCTAAATGTAATAACTAGTGTCTTACTACTAATATGAAGAAAAATAACCCGGGATTTCAGCATTATCACCGGGTTAGTCGTAACCGGGTACTACCAGAGTAGCGGAAAAGTCATACTTGTAGTTTAGTTAACATTTTTGGTATCTTAATACTATTATTATTTAAATGACATTCATGCTAAGTGAACTATAAGATAGTAGGGTAAACACATCAATAAACGCATAGTGCTTATTCATAAAAGTCGGCCTTTGTCAGAGTAATACTAAGTATCTGGTAGTTGTCAAATCCGCGACCTTTCTTAGATTGGAGATCAAAATCAAAAAGTCGATCTCCATCACAGAGAAAGGTAAGTCATATCCGTTTAAATTTGTCCTAAATCTTTGAATAATACAGGTCGACAAATTAATCGGTGTACCGGAAATGGTCCACTTCTAAGTTGCAAATAAATTTAAAAATGACATATGTCATCACCGGTTTCCGAAATACTGACTTATTTAAGACTCATACCGAAAATCTGTAATTATTGTTTTTGAGTTGCCGACGGGCGTGGATTTTCAGACGGGAAAATCTAAAACCGAGATCCGTGGGGTTTCCCAAGCGGAATATTTTATTTCGGGCACCCGAAATGTTAGGTGCCCGAAGCCACTTTAGTGACCTGACAAAAATACAATGTCCGGGTATAGACATCATTTGGTAGATATCTACACATAAGCATTTACATAGGGAACAATTGATGAAATAATCCATTAATCTAATTCAAAGAATTTTGCAATGGTTAGTGGCGTTATGCCACCCATGACTGGCGCTGTTAGAAAAAGGGGCGTTTGTGTTGCGTCGGTAGATTGTGTGAAAGACTAACGGTGACGATTTCTATTTATATCACCAGGATTGTATGTAATGCGGATGTCACATACACACAAGCAGCGACACGAATACTCCGCGGCAGATAATGGTATTCGCCATACGTATCACTAAAGAATTAGTTTAGTGGATTATATCAACAACTGTTCTTATCTGTCGTCATTTAGCCATGGAGTTGGGGCTTGTAGCCGTACGTCATGCGGTCGAGGAAGCGGTGCACGTCGTGGAAGCGGGGCCGCTGGATGGGCTCGCGGCGCCAGCACTCGTGCATCAGGTCGTACAGCTCACGGCGGCAGCGCGGTGGAGGCGCGGCGGGCACGCGCGCGCGGCGACCACCGCTGCGCCACTCTCCCGCGTTGGCCACCACCTGCACAAACCCTCGGTTAACCACCACCAACGTAATATCAGGTGGCTACAGTTAAGCCACTAACTGCATTTTAGAAATTTTTCGTACTTTAATAATAGGCCAAGTTCAAGTCTTTCACACAAGTTGACAATGGTTCGCTTGTACGGTGGGCCAAGAAAGTGGTGTACCAGTTTAGATTTAGTTTCCTAGTCATTAAGCATTACATCAAAGTTCAAAATTGAAAACTAAGAACAAAACAAATGTCACGTATCGTTATTATAATGAGATAAAGATGGCGATAAAAGTTGTCAGATCTATCTGCAAGCGAAACTAACCTTTATCGTCTATGAATCTGCAAGCGGAATTCAACCTTAGGGTGGTAAACCAGTTCTTTGGCCGACCGTACCACCGTTGCACTCATTTCTATCACATAGTATTTTTTTATATGCAATTTGTGTTACGATTAGAACAATTGCTGATACTACTTTTAAAAGATATGATCTCAATGGTTAGGTCAGGAACATATTTGACCAGCTTCGAATATGAGTAACTGCCCGGCTTAGCAACGTGGCGTTACACAAAATTTATCATCAATTTTGGCACTTTGGTACTAAAATTAAATACGCTTGTTTTTGAATAAATAGTCCTTACTTCCGAGTTTAATATCGAATGAAGATTCGTCATTATAGAAAAAAACAAATGATGTCAATCCATACTAATATTATTATTGTGTGAGTCTGTTTAATTTAATATAAAACTTTAGTTTAATCGATTTTTGTGAAATTTGGCTTGGAGGTAGTTGAAAATTCGATTAAAATATTGGGTTAAATTCATACCAACTTGGCTATATACCTAATCGTAGTAGAACTTAACTCGGTGATGTCAATTTTCATAAACGAATAAATTAGATCTCGCTCTCAGCTTCGCTCGTTTGAAAGTTTTTAATGCATATTAAAAATTTTCGCGCAAGACAACTGGCTGTTACGATCTACGATAAAACAGCTGAGTTGAGTTCAGCTAAATATTAATGTGGAATTGAAGACGTTCAAAAGTATGTTTATTATGAGCGATTTTTAAACAAAATTACATTAAACTTTTTAAACGACTTTACAATGTTGGGACGTTCTCTTTTTGCTGCCATTGATTACCCGTTAATATTTAGGCAGTCTTAATTATTGATTTTTAATAAATGTTTCAATTGCTTGTTAATTTTACACTGAACAAATGTGCGCACATACAACATAGAATTTCTCAAGTCAAATATTGTATTCTTATTTAAAGGACTTGCCGATAATGGGTGTAGTTTATTTTCATTTTTTGTAACATCCGTTTATTGTTCAACTAAATATGATTATTTTATATTTAACTGTTACCAGTCAGTACTTACTACCTTGTAAACTATTCTATTACCTGTAGATTAGTATTAATATAATTAGAATATAGGCTTTTTGTAATATGTGTATTGATTTCTATCGCGCTAACGAAGTGGGGTTATTGTAATCTTAATTCGAAACTAAAAATATGTCAATCCACTTGCCTGGTCGTCGTTCATCTCGTCGAATGGTCTGGCCGAGCAGTATGTCAGCACTTCCCAAACAGTCACGCCGAATGACCACACGTCGCTTGCGGGAGAGTAGATACCCTGCAAGAAAAGTTAAATATAGCCAACTATATCTTTCCAACAAGATATGACTCGGCTGTTTAAATACCACGTCCGATACGACCATTTGGCGCTCAATAATCTCTGCCTACCCCGTTAGAGACTTGACGTGAAGATGTGTATGTGTATGTATGATACGACCATAACTAGAATTAAAAATTCTACCTAATGTCGACCACAGATATTTTACCATTGAACAACTGCTACGAATTAATACGCTTAATTAATTAATTAATAAAAAATATTAATTCATATTCAATTTAAGTAATGAAAGTATATTCCGTTAAATATAGTGATTATAAAAAGTTACCGCTTAACACATTATGTTGATCCTACTTGACGGCACATAATTTGTCAGACTATTATGTAAAATAGAACTGTCATTTTATCAATATGTCATTCATTGTCCTTAATTATTTTCATAAGAGAATTACCTGTTTAAGATTCAGGTAACGTTATTAATTTATTATTGTTAGCCAAAAGTCACCCCAATATTCACAAATAGTTCAAGTACCTACATACATGGCTTTCAGTTAATCAAAATGGCTACATCATTATTAAATCATAAAATAAACAGCAGTCGAAAGTCACGTAAATAACGTTCGTGTGATTCTGTGAGCGTGCAGTTTCAATTAAGGAAAACTCGTTCAGTGCTTTAGGTCACAAGTCAATTATAAAGAATCGGGGTGTTAGTACAAAAGTACGCTTTCAATATTGCTCCATAAGTTTTAAAAATGTGGCCGCTGCAAGCAGGTTTTAATTGGTCCAATGATCAATTACTTGTGACATAGGCTCTTTATACGTATCGAACCTATACCTTATAGGTTTTTAAGTACAACTTTTTAATAAGTAAAACCTATTTTAGTCAATATAGATAGGCATATGTGCCTTTTTGTTTCATAAAGTAAATGGTAACTAAGCATGTATTAATTGAATAGAAATTTGACACTATTGGTAAGTTCTTAATTTAAATTAATCAAAGAAATGTTTTCCAACCCTAAGGCCTAAATTGAAACACCATATGTAAGTAATGAGTGCTCCGTTTAGCAGAATAATAAAGAAAAAATGCCGAGTATATATTTTTAAGCGAATCTCTAAATCTTACAGGTGCATGCTGGAATTCGAACCCGGACGCAATATGTGATTCCGTATTCGCAACCGGCTATATTTGCTTATAAATTAAACTCTTAAGAGTTTAATTAAACTCTTAAGAGTTTAATACTTTAATTAATGCAATAAGCATATAAATTCAATGAAAATATAAGTATTTAATGAAAAATAGAAGTAAAATAAAAAGTAAAACATACCATCAGCAGGCTCTCCCAAGCCATCCAGCGCAGCGGGACGCGGGAGCCATCGACCATGATATGGTAATCGTCGACAAACTCCTCGCAGAACATGGCGTAGTCAGACACCTTAACATTTAGTTCGTCGCTCACCGTGACGTTTCTGGAATAAAAACCTTGTATATAGCATAAGTGAGATATGCTCGGCACAATTTAATACGAGTTTTACAATAATGTTAACGAAGAAATTTTCATAGGCGAAAATGTCTGTTACTATTTTCCAGATACCAGACACTTCAGGCATTTTTTTGTATCGTATGAACGTAGCAAACGAGCATGCAGTGCACCTGATGGTAAGTAGTCACTGCCACTGCGTAAGGGATAATTAAATTCTACTTAAGTTTTATCAGATGCGTTGCTACTCCTGAGGACTAAGATGTTCGCCTCGTATGTCAGTTTAGCCTCTCCAAACCGAAACACAAGGTTTGCTTCATGAAGGATGGTGATACCTCCCAGGTTCGCCCAGGCTACACGAGGTGTATCCCCTGGCAAATTTACTTATAAATGAAAAAATACTTTCACAAAGTAGTTCGTATGCATTTACGATAATCTGAAAAATATTCTTATAAAATAGTGTCATAAAAAAATCATATTTGAATAAGGCGGTGAACACGTAAAATGCGAGAGATGTAAAGGGTACATACCTCGCGGCGAGGTCTCTGTGAATCAGTTCGAAAGACTCCAGGTATTTCATCCCGGCTGCTACTTGGCAGCAGATGTGGATCAAGCTCGAGTAACTGCAAACAATGATAGACAGTTAGGTACACTGTTTATGCAAATTGCACAATTGACCCACAAACATTAGTTACGTTGTGAAATTGTATAACTGTCCTACTGTTTGTATGAGCGTATGTTTGACACAATACGTGTACAACTCTTGTCGTATAGGCAAGAAGTATAGCTGCAATCGAGATTTTGGTTTTACTTTGGTTAAGTGGTACTTTCAAAGCGGTTGAATGCTTTTTGTTCAATAATTATATACAAAGTAACATTGAATTTCCATTTAAACATAAACAATTTACCTTCTATGCGATTACAAAAAATGGAGGTTATTTTTTCGACTGCAAGTTTCTTTTTATTTTTTTTTGTGTGACAGGCTTACCTCAATTTCCGGTCGTTTCTCAATAATGACGGTAGTGGTGCAGCATTTCCCCGATCCAAAGCCGCGCATGGCGGCTCCAGGAGGCTGAGACCCAGGACCCTGGCTAGTTGAGGGTGTTTCAGGCCAGCTCCCCAGGTAGCTTCGCGGGCAAATGCCGCTCTGGAAAAAACATGGACATTGCCAAACACCTATCGAAAGTCTATCCAAAGTCGCTTTCGCTGATCAACACGGATTACATAATATAATACAGGAATATCACGAAGCACCTAATGACGAAAATCCTTATTTGTAAATTTCATCAGTCTCTATATTCGTTTGTATTTCTTTGTTTGTTTATCCTGTGTATTAATCTTTAAATTTAGGAAGCAATATGATACATTTTTATTTACTTTTCATTAAAAATATATTATTTTTTTGCACAGGAAGTCCTAAGCTAGGATGGCTTGTGTTGTGGGTGATTTATTTTTATTTTATTTATTGATTTATTTTATTTATCCTATAGAATGACTAGCTTGAGAATTCGCCGGAATAGATGTGGATAGTACCTACGGTGAATATTTCAGTGTTTTTTTTGCTTTTGCTAAGTTTCAGTCAGCAATCCACATGTATTATCATCCCAATAGCCACTTTATGTCGTAATTTGCTATAATATCATTAACTCCATCTAGCGAGCATAAACTACATTGAAAGATAACCGTTACAAAAACGGTACATCGTATAATTCCCTGTCGTTGCGCTAAATAAGATACATAGCTGTTACAGAGCCGAGGCAACCCTGGCTTAGTTGCATAATCATGCATATGTTTATTTTGCTGCTGGAAACTGGTGCTGTATACCATCATCCATCTCCGTGCACGTCACACCCTGTGTGCATACATATCAATGCATTATATGCAAGGATACGGCAGCTCTATTAATATTAAAAAGCTAGCGTGCATTTAAAATAAGGCTGTGATAAGTTCCATTGAATACCCGAGTAGAATTGATCACTAAGTGTTCAATTAAAATGCTCTTTAACGATGGAATTTGTATACTGACTTACATTTTTTGATAGCTTTGTGTACATTTCTACTTTAATGGATTACCTAACTGTACTTCATTTTAAAAATCGTTTCCTGCTGCTGTAGTTTATGTTCAATGTGTTATCGTTTTCAAAAATGTATCCATCCGTAACTAATCCGAAGGACTGACCCGGAACGTAAATGAGTTGTACGTTGTTACACAATCAAGTGGCAGCCTAATTGGCTTAGCCAATTAGTCTGGAAGCGGTGGGCACAAAACGACAATCAACTATCAATCGTCTGCAGTACGCCAGCAACGAAACTTCAGACAAATAGTATTACACGACACATCTTCTACTTAAAACTTCGTCCAGCTCAAGTTTGTAGATCTACTCAGGCTTGCTCAGAAGCGAAACTACTGGGAAGGATTCATTTAGTTGTGCTACTAATTAATAATTTCCAGGCAGTCTGAAATTCTCACAAATAGCCTAAAGTCAGGAAAATTCGCCAGCAATTGCACGAATTTTAGTGCCCGTATAACTATCGTTGTTTAACAGCTTAGTCATCAGTTTACTAAATGTAGCCTTCGCACGAATTTGCCTCTTCGTTTCGTTCCGCTTCCGTTTGCTCGGTGTGAAATATCCCTGCGCAACAGCTTCGGACGAAGTTTTAAACAATCTAGCCAATTAGAATATATTGCGCATTCAGAGTTAAGCCTAGGTTTTGAATACATTATGCGTGTAAGGCTTGTAACTGGCACATTCGCTCGCGGCGTGATGATACATTGTTGTAACAAGAGTTCATTGTTTATAGCAGAGGCTTCCAACCTTTTGACGAATATCTCTAACCTCTATTATAATTCAAATCACTTTATGGTACACGTTTCGAGAACTCACATAATGTTGGGTTTAAACTGGTAGTGTATTGTACTGTAGTAATAGTGACATTTTTGGTCCATGGTTGGGAACCAATAGTTTACAGCATGAGTGCGCGTGCCTTGCATAATATAGATTATTTGGAGGAATGGTTATACATATGCCTGGATAACGAATATGAGAAATGTTTGACTAACTTGACATCGTTATGGCACCCCCTCCACAAAGTCTTCACGACGACGAGCCGGCGGCGTTTCCCCGTCGTACCTTCTTCGTCGCTCAATTCGTCGATCCCATCCGTCTCGCAAATCTGTAGCTACACGTAAAAAGGTACATTTGTCTGTTAGTATACTTGTACATATATAACAACAAATTATTGGACAAGTGCAGGTAGGACTCATTCACGTATTCATGTAACATTTGATATCTTCTGGCTTTTTACGATGAAATGTTAGATAATTAGAAGGTATTACAACAGTTAATTTTTATAGTGTTAATTATTTTAATATACCTGCTTATAAACATTTTTTGTATGTTGATATGGCGGCTATATTGTAAATTACAACCGTAAAAAATGTCTACTAACATACAGACGGATGGACAGCGAAGTCCTAGTCATACAGTTCCGTTGGCACGTTATGCGTACGGAGCCCTAAAATGAAGTTATTGCAAATCACAAAGCTTTCTGGTAGAAGTTTTGCATTGTTTGTTGGAATTCGCGCCCTACCTACTAATCAAAGACAGTAACTTAGCCGTAACGGACATAAACGGAATGTTTTAAAGTACTGAAAAGGAAAAGGATTTTAGAATTTACATTTTTATTCCGCGGCACGTGGAAAGTTTTCAAGGAAATAGTTCTTAAGCACGTAAATAGTGAGGGGAGGGTGGGAAATTTCTCGTAGGTATATTTCGCGAAAGCCTACTTTGGCCCAGTTTCTGAGTTTACCGAGCGTGGAAAATGGCTTTGCGCCTAGTGGATTTACAGACCTTGAGAAAAAGTCCACTTTAAGAGGGAGGCGGGTATGCAAGACGGAGTCGAGATAACAATCCAGGTAACAATGTGGAGAGGAATAAGAAATAATAGGCAAACTGCAACTTTATATGCTTGTCGTGCCACTGTTCGCTTTTTATTCTCATGTATTTTATAGTTATGCCTAAGCCTTTTAGTTTGAGGAAATGATATATTACAGTTTTTTAAGGAAATAAATGTTCACGGAGTTGGGTAAAATTGCTTTATTTGGTTCGAGAACAATCAAATTCGAGTCCAATTACCCCGATTATCCACCCATTAGTGTACTATAATCCTCTGGATATATTTTTTGTGATTAGAGAGCCTTGGTAGTTCGGAGAGGAACATTTTCCTCATGGAAGCAACACGTGTGTGGTCAACTAAAGACATACAGATGTTTCCTGCTATTTTGAGGATTGCGTACTTAACTGACTTTGTTATCCGTCCATCTGTCACAGGATTGTCTCATGTGTAACGTCCGTAGTAACATGTGTTACTACGGCCGCTATAACAATAAATATTATAAATAAAAAAGTTATTTATATGATATTTGAATCACTATTTAGCTTAGAATAATCTACAATGTAGTACAACACTATTATGTACAGGCAATGCGAAACAAGTATCAAACTCTTCGTGTGCGAGGTCTACTCGCGCTTGACTCATTATTATCTTATATCAATGGAATTGATATCTTTATCATCCAGAATTACTAACTAACTTGATATCGAGAAAAACTCTATGTTAGTTATTAAGGTAAAATAACACAATTAGGTCAAATTAATAGAAAAATATTTCCAAAGAGTATTTAATTAGAATGATATATTGATTATTATTAAAATCTTTATAAATATTGGTTAAAATGAATTAACCATATAGAGAAATAAATTAACTTAACACAAAAAGTTGCATGCTAATTACTGTTTCATGGAACAGTACCTAGAACGCTGCCAACATTACCTCATTGAATAGCTAGGCTAATTCTCTGGCTGAGGTAAGTGCCAGATCTCTGGTCATTCGTTGATTAAAGTAGAAGTCAAACTGATTACTCAAAAAACATAATCGTCAGGCTGATGGAGACTGATGTGTAATGATAATGTGGGTGTCGTGGGATAAGTCGAGAGTGAATAGGCTTT
Source organism: Polygonus leo (assembly GCA_018250455.1). Lineage (NCBI taxonomy): Eukaryota > Metazoa > Arthropoda > Insecta > Lepidoptera > Hesperiidae > Polygonus > Polygonus leo. Next base: position 1,225 of record DWNR01003159.1, on the reverse strand, counting down.
TACTAAGTTAGTGCGCTTTACCACCACTTCGCCACTTACCATCAGGTGGGATTGTAGTCAAGCGCTAACTTATTACCGTTAAAAAAAGACCTGATCATTAAATGGTTACAAAAGATTTTTTTGCGTTACGTTTTTTACTTTGCATGCGTTACATTTTTACAGTTTAAGATGTTCGTATGTGTAGCTCAGCTCATATAAATCGTAAATCAATTAATTTGACCGAACGTCTCTAAAGCGTGTAACAGAAGTAAAATAAGTCCCTTTAAACCCAACTAATGGAATTAAAGCTTTGTTTGGTCAGGTGGGTCTGTAAACAAACATCTTGTGGAACAACGGAGTCTTAGTCCGGGTGCAGTGTTCAGAAGCTTTCTTTATTACTTTTGCACGAGCTTTGTTCAAACGCGTCGCTACTAAATTATTTTAACTCTAAGCTTTTAAGCCGCCGAGTTGTTTAAGAATTTACCACTTAGTCAACTTTACTAGTCCATGCACAGAAGAAATCTATTTTCGCAATCTGCAGAGACTAATTTTAAGTTAAACTATGTAACGTTTATTTTATGTTGGAATTAATCAATTATATTAACAAAAATATCTGTTTGGTGTGTATAATGCCATTTTTGACTATGTATGCATTTTAAGATGGAATTGACTATAAAAACACAAAATTGAATTAATTATAGATATACCTAAATGCATATTTTAATTACTTTGGTACAATATAAATGTTAAACAGCATAAAAAGAAGTCTTTCAGGAGGGTAAACAATGGGGACGGAGGAGGAGGTAATCAAGCAAAGTTCCCCTAATTTTTGCGGAGTACCGTGTTTAGATTAGGTCAAGTGCAATTGTTCCCTTAGATTTAAAGTTTTGTAAAAGAGAATATTAATAAAACATTCTTTCCTCTGTTGCAAACTAAGTTGCGTATGATGATGATCTCCTTATATATATATAAAAACTAGCTTTTGCCAGCGACTTCGTCCGCATAGAAGTCGAAAACCCGTTGGGGGTATAATTTCGAAAATTCCTTTCTTATTGTTTACTTAAATCATGAATGGAACTCCTGTACAAATTTTCAAGTTTCTAGGTACAGTAGTTTCGGTTATGCGTTGATATATCAATCAGTTAATCAGTGTTACCTTTTACGAGTACATATCTATCTATACATATAATAAAGCTAAAGAGGGTCGAAAGTCTGTACATGGAATATATTCAAAAAAAAGTTGGCT
>DWNR01003158.1:0-12100 GCA_018250455.1 Polygonus leo | reverse complement strand
TCGCCCCCGATTAGTTTTTCGTAAATATATTCAATGTACAGACACTCGAATTTTACTGTTTTATTATATGTATAGATGATTTAATGAAAAAGTAAAGGAACATAACAATTGTTTTTTCTGATTTTAAAATGTTTTTATTGTGATGAAGGATGCTCGTAATTCCAATTGAAACTAATTGGCAAATTGGTAGAACTCGTGTAGTTCGACCGAGGAGGTACCAGCGCCACCCTCATAATCCTCCATGAGACAATTCTTGCGTTTCTGTTTGGATGCGTGGTTGCCTGTTACGCGCTATCACAGAGACGAATGAGGCGAACATCTTAGTCCTCTGGGGTAGCAACGCATCGGTGGTCAACCTCATGTACGATTAAATCATCAAGTATGATTTAATCGTACATGAGGTTGACCACAGATTAATGATTACCAAAGTTCATGGGCGGCCACTTACCATCAGGTAGACACTACTAGTTTGCTATCCATCCTTATATGAAAAAAAAATCCTATAAGATTTCCTAAAGATATTACAACCACCCAGAAATATATTACAAAAACTTACTTGTAAGACACGCCTGGCGATATGCTGACTAAGAATGGACACAGAAGGTTGTGCTGAGTCGCGAATTTGATCATACTGTCGATTTGCCCACGGATTATGGACAGCATTATCCACGCTTCATAATCCTTGTGCTTCAGGTGGAAATCCACTGAAATATTACATAAATATGTAATAAACAAACTGTTAAAACGAGATAATTTAAATACTATCTGTCTTTAATTCTTATTTTAAACTTAAAAAAGAACTAACTCAAAAAGTTAGTCTAGCCTAGAAAATTGGAATATACAGGTCAAAAAAGAGTTAACTTATGTAGGATTTGTTTATATCACATATTACTATCCTTACTGGCGAAATATTTTCCTTTAATTTATATGAGACCTTTTAACACACTCAAGATATTTAGGACACATCTACACTGAAGTAATTACAATATAATACCCCTTCCCAGTACCACCAATATAATATTTAGATGTACATATATTATGTTCTTTGTTGAACAAGTACCCACAAAAAGCTTTTACTTGTACTAACAAGGATAGTAGCGTACGTTTTTTTTAAACGTCAAAATAAAGCCGCCCTGGATTTATCTATACTAATAATATAAAGCTGAAGAAATTGTTTGTTTGTTTGAACGCGCTAATCTCAGGAACTACTGGTTCAAATTGGAAAAATATTTTTGTATATATATTACGCTACGACCAATAGGAGCAGAGTATCAACAAAAATGTTGCAAAAACGGGGAAAATTTATACTTAATATAGCAGAACAACGTTTGCCAGGTCATTGTGTTTATAATCACCGATTAGGACGAATTTTAGCACATATGTGTTACTAAGTGCAAGTTGAGATCGATATAAAGTTCTATAGTACTTTTTATATCGCTTAATTACCTCATTATTTTATTTCAAAATATAGGTTACTGGCAGCACACTACTATTTAAAATACATTTATTTTTTAAATTAACTCACACTCGTAATCCAGCAATTCGTTGAACTCGTTGGTAGTGCCGAACATTTTGAGGAACATCGTGCCGTAGCTCTTTGTAGGATCTTCTTCACCGTTTCGTTTTGCCTCTTCGTCCTTGACAAATTTATACGCCAGTTTCCTCACAGCGTGAGGATTACGACTGTTCATTTCTCTAGAACAGTTGGGCAGAAGGAATCGCTTGTAGGTCTTCACGGCAGCCTCCATCCGCTGGGCTTCCATCCCCTCTCCGCCTGAGTTGTCAGAATCGTGCGACGACTCCGGTGACTTTGTGTCTTCTGTGCGCGCTTCTGTAACCTCTAAAAGCGCTCTCTTCCTCCTATCTTTTTTTGTTAGTATTATCTCCACGTTGTGTGCTAAAGGAGGAAAGGAGATATGTTTTATTAAAGCAAATACATTTTTAATATTACATACCTAAGTTTGATTACAGATGCCTTGCTACCCCTGAGGACTAAGATGTTCGCCTCGTGCATAAGTGTAGCCGGCAATGATGCCTCTCCAAACCGAAACCCAAGAATTGCACGGAGGATTATGAGGGAGGCGGTGGTACTTCTCTGGTCGAACTAAATGAGTTCTACCACCTGGCCAACATAATTGTATAATATTTATTTATTTATTTTTATCTAAACAAGGCAGACCGGCTACCTGATGGTAAGTAGTCACTATCGTTTATGGACATTTGCAGCACCAGAGGGAACGGTCAAGGAAGAGCTCTTTTCGCGCCTTTTTCGAAGAACAACATGTCACAGCGCATCGGAGGAAGCGCACTTCAGGAGGAAGCTAATTGCGTGAAATGCCCGTATATGAACTGACCGTCGTGTAGTTCGGGCGGGTGGTCCTCGGGGCGCCACACGCGCACGCAGAAGTCGGCGCCGCCGGTGAGCGCGGCGCGCAGCTGCGGGAACGCGCTCCACGCCACGCCCAGCGGCGAGCCGTTGTGCCCGCTGAACACCGCCGTGCACGTGCCCGCGTTCACGTCCCACACCTGTGTACACATTAGGTAGATAGATAGATAACTATTGAACACCAAAATTAAATAAAGTATGGATGCTTGTTATAATAACTATAGATATGTAAAGTTATAAAATATTTACAAAAATCAAAGTCAAATCCTCCACGCTTTTCGTACATTACATTATATGAATTTTTCGATTGATTACCACAGTTTTATTTTTAAATTTTTAGTTACTTTTAATAGGATGTATTTTTTCGTTTTTTAAACTATGTATAATTTATTTTTTACTTTTTTGTATGGTTTATTAGATTTTGTTCCTTCTTTATCGACTATAAGTCCAAAGCTGTGATGATGTAATACTATGTTGTGCTGAGCCGAGTGCTACAAGCAAAAAGTCCGAAACGGCACGCATGCGCAGTTCACGCACTCCGCCTTTGTTACTGTCATTGTCAAAGGTGGTCTTATTGCTACATTAACAATTTCTTCCAGACAGCAGTGTAGTATCAAATAATGGAAACGAGATATGGGCTAAGGTGTACATATTATGTATATTTATATACACATATCGATAATAATACAAATATAATAAATATATAAATAAAAGCGAAGGAAACGGTCATGGGAAAAGTAACGATATTGTAATAAGGTGGATAAAGGAGACTGAACAGGATGCAGTAAAGATTAGTGGGTTGGAGTCCCACATAACCCGCCGTCTGGCCCCTAGGGCGGTAGGTATCCGTGCCAGATTTTTCACACGTTAAAAAAAACTATATTTAACATTTTGATCCTTAATGGGATAAACATGATTAATTAATGCACTAATGCAAATATACTTTACCGGATTTTAAATGGCCCATATCCCTTTTAGACCTTAACTGCACACAGAACAAGAATTTCCAAAAAGTAAACCATAAAAATAATACTTAAATATCTTTACAAAATATCCACTCACCCTTGCAGTGGAATCTTGGGACGAAGACAACAGTTGCCCATCGACGTGTGGGTTCCAAGCGAGCTGGAGCACAAAATGCTTATGTCCCTCTAGCCACTTGAAATTCTCTAATTGTTTTGTTCCATCTAGTGTGAAGTAAAGTGAAAAATATGAATATTTTTAGGGTATACATGGTGCACACAGGTTATGAATTAGATTTATCCTAATTTTAAAAATTAGTTTGTCAGTTAACCCGAAGTGGGTGCCTGCATATAGTAACCTTATCAGTGTTTTCTATCTAGCAAAATGATATTGGAAAATAATATTAGTATTATTTCTAATGTTGTTTGCGATATCAGAATCACAATAAAATTCTAGATACCAATCATGTGTCGTTTTATGTAACTATGATTCAAATTTAAATATAAAAAAATGTAATGTATATTAATTTCGGCTTCACCCTCTCTATTTAATTAAGATCACATGAAACTTGATGTTTGAATCCGTACCTTCTTTTTGACTGTACTTCAGAATAGCGATGCTGGTACATCTGTCCATAGCGGATACAGCGATCAGATCTTTGTTAGGCGACTCCTCGCTAGACTCGGATACATACTGTGGATGCCACTCTATGCTATGAATCAATTTCCTGAAAAAGAAAGAAATATATGTTCCATAACAAAATAAAAGTAATATAATATTTCGTAAAGTAAATCGTGTAGGTCTGGAGACTCAAGGTTGCTGGCTAAACTTACACACACGCCTTACATCTTAGTCCTCAGGGGTAGCTACCCCATTTTTTTTTATTTGTGGTCAATCTATACCTTAGATTCAATCAAATTAGGATATGTATCATTAACGACCATAAGTGTCAGTATGCTCATTTGCTACCGTTGTGCATTAAAAAACAAAAAAAATTAAACATTGTAAATCTAAATATTATTTCACTGTGAATAATTGATACTATGGATAGATGTTACTATGTATATGTTTAGCCATTTTAATATGGCGTTTATATTGGTTAAAGAGCATGTGTATTATAACAATAACTCACTTGAATGCAAAGTTGACAGCCTCAATTTCATATGTGGTGTCAGACAACAACGCCACATATCCAGCATAACTGCCCACCATGAGGCCAGTGGGAAACCACTGCAACGCAGTCAGCTGCCATGCCTGCCCTTCTAGCTTTACTGTCACTGTCCTTGACTCTGTTGGATGAATAGAAAACCGCAAATTTAAATATGGAATCAAAGGAAATAACACAAACAATATAATCAAGGCAACATGTATTCATCCAAATATTCTAAGTGAGCAGGAGTTCAAACATGAAAGAAAGATTTGTTTTTCTCCTTTTTTCTATAACCATTCTATAACCTTTTTCCTTAAATCAAACAAGGGGAGATGTGAGGATAAGCGTCCGACAGGAGACTTCAATAATTATGTACAGTGAACCATATGTGCATACAAACAGAATGCTGTTGGAGCATTCTGTTTGTATGCACATATGGTTGTGTGCTTGCGTATGGACGCGTGTACACAGCGAGCCCGCTGCCCCCGCACACGTAAAGTTCGCCGCCCCCGCACAAGTAAAGTTCGCCGCCCCAGCTCAGCGCGTACACGCTGCTTTTCATACCCTTGTCTAGTCCACGCGTACCCCAGTCCCACACGCCCACCAAATAGCACTGGCGTGTACACTACACGTACCCTCGTTAGCGCTAGCATCGTACACAGCGAGCCCACAGCTCGTACAGCTCGCCGCGCGCGCCCCAGCTGAGCGCGTACACGCTGCCCGTTACACCCGTGTGTATTAGGCGCGTACCCTGCTCCCACGTGCCCACCTAATTGCAGTAGCGTGTACACTATACGTACCCTCGTCGGCGCTAGCGTCGTACACAGCGAGCCCGCCGCCGCCACACGCGTACAGCTCGCCGCGTGCGCCCCAGCTTAGCGCGTATACGCTGCCCGTCACGCCCGTGTGTAGTACACGCGCCCCCCTATCAGGCTTGCTCACATCCAGGATGCCCACCTGAAATTAAATGAAATTATTCATTAAACAATTATGTTATTTACATTTTACGTAATTAAGACCTCCTAGACCTCGTTGTAGCAATAATGATGTCTAAATATTTTATCAGTTTGCTTTTTTAATCGCGGTAATTATTTGGAAATACTTAACACTTACCATCATTTCCCATGCCGTTCTTGCCACGGAGACGAAATGGCTACATAAACTCCATAACAAACAACACTCAGACAATCAATGATCAATCAAAACATGATTTTGTTAAAAATTATCTTAATTTGAAATATTTCCCTGATATTTATCTATGGATCAGACAGATCCAATACCTGCGGAATTTGGTTGAATCATACGACGCTAACCCATTAATTTTACTTATCTTATATCTTATCTTAACTTAATTTATCATCCGCAATTTGCAGACTGTCGCAAAATAACGGAGATCAGACCAGGGTATATTAGAGGTTCCTGTTATTCATATTCATTAATTCATTGAGTTTCTTACCCTTGATTCAGCCGTGCCAAAAGCCAGAATATTTTCTCTTCTAGGATGCCAGGCAAGAGTAAGCACTTTGCCCTGGACATTCTGCCAAAAATTAGTAACATGACCGAATGCCAATTTATTTTCATCAGTATCTGACAGATCTCCTTCCCATACGCGAACCGCACCATCGCCTACACTGAATGCAATCCTGAAAAGTAATTACATAATATCTTAATGAAAGTTTTTCATAATAATGAGCTATTTATTTTAAAAGAAACTCAATTTGAATGAAGAATTGACATTATTTGATATTAATTACCACCATGTAAAATTCTAAATGGTTTTTTTTTTCGCCATGTTATAAATATTTTCTAAATTGTTCTTATCTATATATATAAAAGGCAAAACTGATTTACTGACTGACATATCAACGCACAGCCGAAACTACTGTAACTAGAAACTTGAAATTTGGTACAGGGGTTCCTTTCAAGATCTAAGTGAGCACTAAGAAAGGATTTTTCGAAATTCCACCCCCAAGGGGTTTTCGACTTCTACGCGGACGAAGTCGCGAGCAAAAGCCAGTCAAATTATAAAAAGCTTTCGAACATAGATAAATCGTTGCAATTGACAGCAAAATTAATAAAATCAGAATGAGTTCATTAATCCACTTACTTCCTGGCATCATATGGGCAACACTGTAGAGTGTACACAAAGCCACCGCAGGTGTTATAACTGTTAACTATTTTTCTTTGTGACATTGAGTAGCATACTAAAGTTCTGTCCTGACCCGCTGTCCATATACACCACTGATCTTCTGGCAGATAAAGCTTTGCTTCCTGTTCAGACCAGTGGGCTTCTTGTCTACTTGCGTCTTGTGATGGATTTTTATTCTGTGCTGGTTTTTGATCCTGATTTTGTAAGCGGGGCGCGTTTGTTATCATGCAGTATAAACCTCGTTTATGAAGCGAATCCACTACACGCCAATCTAACTTATTTTTGCTGTAAAAGCAAGTAATAATGGCAATTATTGCATCAACTACATTTTTACCACTCGAAAGATAAAAGTAACAAGTAGTGACAACAATAGAATACAGAATTTGTAATATTTTTTTTATTTTATGCTGAATTTAATTTGTGTTAATTAAATAAGGACTTGAGAATTGAATACAATTCTTGGTATCATGAATATATTAAATCACTAGGTGTCCCAGCAAACATTGTTATGCCTTATAAATAAAAATACAAATATTGCTTTTACAAAAGGTTGAGGTTACTAGAGGTTGATGATAGAAGGGGTAAAAATTTGGGGTTGTATGTATTTTTCAATGCTCATCAATCATAAAAAATATTGCACAAAGAAGTTAGAATAATTTAAAATTTAGAATAAATTTAGAGGTGGATAACCTTTAAAATGTTGACCGATTCTCAGACCTACCCAATATGCACACAAAATTTCATAAAAATCAGTCGAGCCATTTCGTAAGAGTTTGGTTACAAACATCGCGACACGAGAATTTTATATATTACATAATATATTTAACGCGATATAGGAAAAGGCGTCTACTAATTGCGAATTATTTGTTTAAAAAAGTCACTTTTTTGTATAAAAGCTTTTAGAAGTTATTAACATAACATGTATCAAGATTTACCAGTCAATTTGCAATGGATTACACTCCAATAACTGCCCCTTTCCATCAGTTATAAGCAGAACATCAGGTTTGTACCACAGCACAGTGGCCCATGAAGGCTGTTTGGTCTTCGTATTGTTGTTGTTGTGTAATGCGCCGCTACCAACCAATTTGCCAGATTTAGACCAAATGCGCAAATTGCTGAAAACACAACAGGTTTTGTTAAAGTACGATTTTAATCACTTGGATTATTGAAATCAGATACTTTGCAATCAATATTGTTGTTTTTTATGCACAACTCTAATATTTTGTAAGTAATTTTTATCGGAAAAAATACATAATATTAAGTTATTACACATCCAAATGAAAAATAAAACAATTATTTTATTAAAAATAATTCAAATTATTCTTCAATTATCCACTCTGGAAGTATTTGGTGAAAAAGAATGCTAACAGGCTTTAAATGTCTGTTTTGTACATCTGTTACTTTTATACAGGTGCTATAATTATATAAATGCATTCTACCTACCCATGTTTACCAATGGTAGCCAAAAGATGCTTTTGAGGGTGTGAACTATATTCAACAGTCTGTTTTCCATCCTTCTTCTTGCTTACTGGCTTTGGTTTATCCTCAGAAGTATCATCCACATGTGTTTTATCTAAGGCTTCTACTAGACTATTTATTGATGGCTCTGGTTCATCTTTTTTCTTTAAAATCACATCTCTCAATTTCAGACATTCTGCTAAGTAATCATCATCTTTTTTTATCTCATCCTTTACTTTTACTACAATGTCAATTGGCTTGTATTTTTTATGTCCAAATTCATTGTCTTCATGATCTTTGTAAATATCAAACATATCATCTTCTTCCACAATGGTCTCATCAAAACTATCCTCTGGCAATGTTTTTGTCAGCCCGGAGTCATCCAAATGTTCGCTCTCTTCTTTTTCAGCTTCTTGTCTAATTTTCTCCATTCTTGAATTAGCACTCCACCTTTTTTCAGATTCTTTTAAGAATTTTTTCATAAGAACTTCAAATTGTGGACACCAGGACAAACTGATGATTTCATCATCATGACTTCTCATTTTGTATACAGTTTTAGCCATATCTGAAAGAGAAAATGCAATCAATAGGCAATACCTAGAAAAATCACATACATACTCTATAGAAAGTATGTCATATTTTAATTTCTTGATACTATTTCTTTCTTCAGTAGTTTCTGATTTCATTCCTGGCAGATGAAATAAATTTCTGTACAGTGTCTCAAAATAGTGCTTATGTAGTAAGTATGTGTGTGTTTATGACAATCTTGATGTACGTAATCCACCAAAACAATGGAATGTCTTTTAACTATTAAGGAAAATTACATACCATTCAAATCTATAACAAATACAACTCCTTGCTTGGTGCCCACAGCTATTTGAAGCGTGATGTGGGGAGAACAAGCAATACAGGTTGGTCTGAACTTGGAGAGTAATACATTATATGTTTTAATAATATTAGTCTTCAAATCCCACTTTACGATTCTTCCATAAGCTCCCACTGTTATTGCAATATTTGGAGTACTATATGCCACTCCAATAACTTCCTGAAAGAAAAAAATCTTAAAGCTGTACCTATAATTTATAATATGTATCAAAAGAACTGAGTCAAACAGTTTTCCAATGTTTTATAATAAAGAAATATAAAAAATCATTTTATTAATTTTTCATATAAATAGGCATTTGCAGGTTTTTATATTAGCACCATTTTGCACACAAGTACACAAATATAAAAATGGCAACAATTAATTTGATTGAAATTAAGCATGCAGACATCATACAACCCCATCATATAACACATACAATAAATTTTGTTGATAAATTTATCTCTGTCAGGCTTAAATCTGTAATGTAAGGCAAAAACTAGTAAGAAAATAAACTAAATATGTTAATACCTCTTGATCATTCAAATGTACAGAATGATGATATCTGGTTTTCATATGCAAAGTCCTACTATTAACTTTTTCAAAGATCCATTGCTTGACCGTGCCATCTGATGAACCTGATATAATTGATTTATTCTCAGGCCAGTTTCGACAAACAGCTACTGTGGTAATTCTGAAAAAGAGGAAGACGAAATATTGAGAATGGATAAAACAAGTCAATGTTCTTCTCACGAAGCTTCCATCTTACAGTCTTCCCGAGAGGCTATGCAACTGGGTAGCAAATTAGGGTTGTTGTCGACGGGTGTTGCTCAGACACGATGCGTATCAATGCTGGTGTGCCCCAAGGCAGTGTCCGGGAATTTCTCGGGAGGAAGCTCATTCCACATCTTGCACATACGAGGTAAAAATGAGCGTGCAAACCGAACTGTTGAAGACCACCAAGAGTCCAGTTGGATGGTTGGTTGATCTGGATGAAACCTCATCCTTTCGGCAACTGGTGCGATGGTGGAAAGGTGACATAGGCATCAGATCAAACAGTTCACTGGAACACTCACCATTATAGAGCCTATTTAGATTATCTCATAATTTTGCTAGCAAGCAAAAGTACAATTAATTCATGTGGAAAACCGTTGCAGTTCCCAAAACATGATGCCATAGCAATCAGACATTTAGTTTAGAAGCAATTTACACAGGTTCATTTTTGCTTTCAAAATAAATGATTTGGTGGGTAATGATTCCATTGCCTATTGTGAAAACCTGCCTGTTGTGCCTATTTAGTTAATGAGGTGCCTATTGTGAAAACTAAATGTTACTCTACTTTGTCAAAGGCATTAGACCATAATCCCACACACTTAAATTTATTTATGCCTAAAGGGATCAAAAATAGGTTTTTAGTCTTCATTTTATACGCGGCAGCTTTTATTCAAGTATACTTACTTTTCCGGATGAGCCTTTGCGAACACGTGAGTGCGATATCCATTGTGATTGCTAAGAACGCCGTCGTAGTCAGAAGGTAAAGGCTCCAAGACACAAAGGTGCTTTGACGGGCCTCCGTAGAATAACCAACCGTCTGGGCTAACAGCTATACCCGAAACTTGGAACCAATTAGGCGACGGGAGCACGATTGTTTCATCCATGGTAAACTCTTTGTTATCCATTTTTCAAGCGCTTTTACAAGACCAAGAGGTACTTATCGAAAATGTTCAACAAAATATACAATAACTGCAATCACCCGGCAATTCTTCAAGTTCAAGAACACGCCAAGAAATTAGCTTTTTGTTCGTTTGAAAATCTGTCAATTATGTCAACTATTGAAGTTCCTCGCTTTTTTAAATATAGTTTTCACGGCAAGGCTTTAATTTCAGTTCTTTCAAGCCTTTCTTTATTACAGTTTAATGATTTTTTATGTTATTATCGCAAGGAATTTAACTCTATACTCTACAATTTCAGTTGTTTTCAAGTGAAGAAAGAAATTCAAGCATTAAAGTATTAAGTAAGATCCAGTTTTATTAAAAGAAAAGTGTTCAATGCCAAGACACCATAATTTAAAAAAAGATCGCTCTCGAGCCGTCATTTTGACAGTGACAAGAAATGTCTAGAAAACAGAAACAGAACAGAAATCTAAGTAGGTACTTATATAGTTATCTGTGACAGAAATCATTTATGACTGATAAGTTTGCTTATTATTTATTTTGTTGTACATTAGCAAAGTTTACACAAGGGTTTTATTGTAAAGGAACTGAAATCCTCGTCAGTTAAAACATAAGGACATACTCTTCCTAAAAAGCGTGTTTAAGTGATCACTTTAATAATGGCTCACTACAAAGGAGCTGCTTCGGAGGCTGGAAGAGCTATGCAGCTGATGAAAAAACGGGAGAAAGCTCAACAAGAAATAGAATTAAGAAAGAAGAAAATAGAAGAGGACCTTAAAATTGACAACATAGAGAACAAATTCGCAACTCATTACGATGCAGTGGAACAACAGCTCAAGAGTTCCACTATTGGGCTGGTTACTCTTGATGAAATGAAAGCGAAACAAGAACATATCGTACGCGAGAGAGAGAAGAAACTCGCGCAAAAGAAGGCAGAGAAGGAGAAGGAGCGGCAAAAGGAGATAGAAGCGAAACAGGCACAAAAGAATAAACAGAAGCGGCAGGTATTGATACACATACATATATCATACATATTAGTGTTTATGATCATCTTCACAATCCATTATGGTCCTACTAGAGTCATGGGTCTTCTCTCACAATGAGAGGGATTCAAGTCATTAGACTTCGTATTGCGGTGTTTGTTGCCAAACTCTTCTGTAACATCACAATGGCCGATCATGTTTCTATATTTTGGTCGGAATCAGACCCGTATGTGTCTTCACTTTTTGTGCGTTAGTATCTCCTGTACATCATCCATTATGTGTGTCATGCATACGCACCGTATTTATAGAATACATCTAACATCCAATGGACAATACCTCAAATTGGCGTCTTTAGTGATTATAGCAGCCACTAACGAAACATGAAAATATAAATTCTACAACAAACATAATTTGTCATTACAAGTATGCCTCTAAACTCAGTCCGAACTGAGATATAGACGATTAAAGTTTGTTAT
>DWNR01003157.1:0-12104 GCA_018250455.1 Polygonus leo | reverse complement strand
TACAATTGGTTCAGTAGTTTTGGCGTGAAACTGTAACAAACAAATTTACATTCACTTTTATAATATTAGTATAGATTCATGAATTTATACTGTTAAATAAATCCTTTTTTTAGAAATTGATAACATTTTTCCATTCTTAGGTTAAATATATATGCTAAATGCATTGGCAAAACTTTACGTAGCACTAGTTAAACTATATTAAGTACAGTTCAACAAATAGTGCATAAACTAGGCACACAACTGATCTCCAAACCAACTTTTGAGTAGGTTCAATCTTGTTAGAGAGACTCCTGTCGATTACAGTCTCAATGCGAGAGAAATTCAATCAGATTCAGGACTTGAATTAATTGGCGAGATAAGAGTAAAATCAATGCGCTATGATTTTCATTTACTACTATCTAATAGGGGTCGTAAATAATTATGGACGGACAAATTATTATAATCTAGCTTTTGCCCGAGGATTTGCACCCGGTAAGACACTATTGTGTCACTTATTCGAATTTGTAATACATATAATATTCCTAAGACCCATGCAACTTGTCTATGGAAAGCGTATTTTTTTATTGAAAGTTTGATAGCCGCCTTTGATAGTAAGTGTCCTATACCTAACCTATCAAAGGCGGCTATCAAACTCGTATACATAACTTAGAGCATTTTGTAATAAATATTTTATTTTATGCGCATTGTTGGTAATTTTAGTACATGGAAATCAAGTATTCTATTTTTATTTATTGTGTATAAGAGGATTATGAGGATGGCGTTGGTACCTCCCCGGTTGAACTACATGAGTTGTACCACCTGATATAAAAACTAAGAAATATATTAAATACATAAAAAGTTTCCTTACTCTCCATTTCTATAAAATAATTTGATCATATTATTTTCGGAAGCTTTAGAGCGCCACCCTTCTATTTTCACGACTCATCGGCCTTAATCCCCTTCATATGATCTACTCGTAATATGCACACCTATATATACTAAGTACATACCTATGTATGGCTTTGATTTGTCAAGTGACATAATGAGCAAACGTTTTGCATGACGAAGAGAATTTGAACGAAGCTTTAAACAAGCATCGTTTGTAATTACATTAGTGGAGTAGTAAGTAGGTATTGTGACTGTCGCGTCTGATACAGTCGGTTAATTCGCGCCTGTTAAATCAGACGTACGCTTTCTTTCTGATGTAAAGTAACGTTTATTATCATCTTAATTGTACCTACTACTAAGTTGTTATATAGGTATACGATCTATCAGCACGGTAATTTAAGTCAAGACCGTCTTCAGTTTTGCCTCAAATTATATTGTGCCCCAGGGCCCCCATTGGGCACAAAATAATTTGAGGCCTCATTTGAAATTTATTATTAAAATCCTGATTATTCTAATTATACATTGCTTAGTATACCGAAGAATAGAAGAATTTTTTTTTTGTGAGCAGTATTTGGGGCCGTCCTAAGAATGGGGCCCTGGGCACAGGCCCTGTGTGCCCTTATGGTAAAGACGGTACTGATTTAAGTTGGAAACTTGGAAAGTAGGTATATTATCTAGATATACCTACTCTCAACGTATATACGTCAAATAATAATAAAAAATGAGTCAAAAAAGGAAAATAATAATAATTAATGTAAACTTTTGTGTGTTGTACAAAATAAGTCTAATCAATAAATTTCGCCAAATTTCAATATGGTGAACCACCCAATTTAGATAGTCCACATATGGTTATCGATTTTACGACACATACATAATAAAATTGAATATCGATTTGTATTATATTTTTAATGGTATATTAAATACTATTTATGCTTAACCATTCACAACTTAATTTGTGTAGTATTACCACTAATTGACTTATTAATATGATCAATATTTAAAAATTGCATTAATATCTTGTAAACTTCTGTAAAGTTATCCAGTAATAATTTACGCTCCAGCATCATTTGGCTATTAATTACGATTCATTGTTGTATTTTGATAATATCGAAAGACTTCGTGTTTTTAAGTAAAGCACGTACGAATCTTGCGAAGTCAAACGTGTTTCGAAAGTTATATGACTCAGGTTGAAACAAAAAGAAAGCAGTATTAATGAAAGTATCTCATACCTTCGATAGCTCAGTTGGTAGAGCGGTGGACTGTAGTTGTAATGAAGTTGTTATCCATAGGTCGCTGGTTCAAATCCGGCTCGAAGGATTTTTTTATTTTTCCTTTTTCTTACTTCTCTTAACATTTTGCCGTACTTTTGTACTTAGAAGCTTCTATTATTTTTATAGAAGTGGCAAAAAAGCACTCGAGACCTATAGAGAACTGAAGTTTTGGCTAAGACTGACCATAGAAGTAATTAAGATGTAAGTTTCCGAAATTCCCCATTTTTAAATGTGTATAAAGTACCATAATTTTATAGATCATAAATATATAATAAGCTATTGTTTCAGCCAATTAAACTAAACAATTACCTACTCAATAACATTTTTACTGAACAAAAAATAAAGGATCTACCTACCTTTGTTTTTCTACGATATCTGTTTTAAATTAACGTAACTTTTATTTATTTAT
Source organism: Polygonus leo (assembly GCA_018250455.1). NCBI lineage: Eukaryota > Metazoa > Arthropoda > Insecta > Lepidoptera > Hesperiidae > Polygonus > Polygonus leo. The sequence goes on along the minus strand of DWNR01003157.1, from coordinate 9,557 downwards.
GAACGGATTGAAATAAAACAAACACTTAATGTTAAGTGCAGTTTCCTACAATGAAAACATCAGTGAAAACATTCGAATCAGATTGGCTGTTTCAGAGATTAGTGCGCACAAACACACAAACAAACAAACTAGAAATCTAAAATCATTCTTTTCTAATGACCCCCAGTAACGGCTTCTACCAAATATCTTCCATGTACAGACAGCGATCAGTTGCAGATTTATTATATGTATAGAAATGTAATTTAATTTCAGTCGTGATATAACTTAAACGACACAAAACACCTACATTATGATTTCCGTCAGTTCTACTGAAATGCTTTTGAAGTGTGTTCTGTTTTTCTAATAAAAATGCTTTTACCGGATCTAAACAACGCGTCTACTGCAGTGTGCCGCACAAAGCCATGGAAACGCACAATAAACTTGCACTTCATAGCAATGCATTTCCCATATATCTAAGGGCGGTTTTTCCTGCAGTTTGTTCTCGGCAGGCTCTTGTTTGATAGATACTAATATACGAGTAGAAAATAAGTTACTTGTTTATCTGTTTTAGGTACCTCAAATTATCAGCTTTAATTTCATATTGTACATCTGTTGAAGTCGTGTCGAACAAGAAAATCAACAAAAAAATAACTGTAAGTTAAGAATCCCGGAGCAATATTTTTACTTTTATTATTTACTATCATTGTAAATATTTCAAATGTCCGTTTATTACGGTTCAACGGAAAAGGCCGCGAGTGAGACAAAAAGAAAAACGAACGGAAAAACTAACAGAATGACGGAGGAATGGACTTACAGGGACAAAATTTCAAGGTATGTTAAGTGCGGCCAGATGCACTACACTATGCACTATGACCCTAAACCTTAGCGGGAGATACGTGCCCAGAAGTGGGACAATAATGGGGAATCTCTATGCTACCACTCAGAGATATTTCGCTCTCAAACGTTTTATCGCTCTCAGTAAGACTTCAGCCCTTATTGTGGATTTAGTCTAGCATAGCTCTGTTTTCCCACGGAAAGCGTTCGCGCAATGAAAAAACAAAGCCACCCCTTTCCAGCATGCTGTTCAGGAATTCTACGCAAAACGGTATTCTTGCGTTAATTTCCGGAGTAAAACATGGAACGTTAGTTAAATTTCCGCTTCGAAAACTCACTTGGCATAATTATATTTGTCATAGTTTCTCTGATGATTCCGAAATTGGCGTTCATCTCTACAGACCGTTTGCATTTGTGGTGAGAAGACGAAGATCCATTTGAAATACAAATACTTAAATGAAACCAGGATTTTTTTATCAGTCATAGATAGGTAAGTTTTAAAACCAATCCACTAAGGAGGTCTGAAGCTTTAGTTGGTACTTTTCGTTCGTTTCTAGCAAGTAGAGCATTTAAAAAATATGGTAATGGTATGATAAAAGTAGATAATAATTAAGAGTATACTGGTTCTCTAATAATCATCCGTGAAGCAATGCTTGTGTTTTGGTTCGGAGAGGCGTGGCTCCTGGCTATACCTACTTACACACGAAGCGAACCTCTTATTCCTCAGGGGTAGCAACGCATTTGTGGTCAAGCCCAAGTATACCAAAACATGGCATTGGTGATGTCTAATAAAATCTAGTCTAATAATTTGTCCACAGACTTTAATTTCTCGATCAGATAAGTCGTACATTTAGGTACTATGTACAAGTCTGTTACATATCCAACAGTAGTGAATAACTAAAAATACTGCTAACAATAGAATCAAAACGCAACATACGTTTCATTATAGACCAAATAAAATGAGTTAATTTAGTGATTTCATTTAGGTAAATATGTGACAGACGCATAAATTATAAATAAAACACAAAATATATACATAATAAACTGTTAATTTAATTTATTTCGTAATTCTCAAAAAAATTACAATTGCACTGGCTTTGGGTTCCTATTATTTTGAACTTTGCTAATAACAAACATCAAAACAAAATAATACTTATTCAGAATCCTCACAATTTGAACATAGAAAATAATACCAAGTATGACTCGGACTAAAATATAAAGGGTTCCGTACCTTACAAATGGCATTCTTTGAAAATATATTTTTAGAAATATTTTAAGCGCTTGGAGTATTTTTGCTGTACACAAGCCAAAACAGGCTTTATGTCGTTACTTTTTACTTTTAGTATTTGTAGATATTGGCTACCACAGCCATAATAATAAGCTTAACGTATTTAGTGCCGTCGACGCGTATGTGCGTTTATCGCGTCTACGCTGTGTGCCGTGGACGCGTATGCGCGTTCCTATACAATTTGCTTGTACTACGCCGGGTGCCGGCGACGCGTTTGTGCGTCCATTGTTTAGCAAAAACTCTATTACTGTGTGCCGCTAACGCGTCTGTGCGTCTTTTGTTTAGTAGACGACCGACGACGACTGTGACTGGACTGTATGAACCATGATCACAAGGGCGGATCAGAAGTTATGATTTAATTTTGGTAATAATAGATACAAGTAAAAAGTTATTTTATTAATAAATGTAAGTACTGTACGTACGTAAGTACCTACTTAAAATACCTTTTAATAATTTTATTTAGTGGTCCACTAAGGTCTTGGGCCCAGCCCAGGGCAGGATCATGACCCCCATGACCACCCCCCTGGATCCGCCCATGGATATACTCTTGTTTTGTCTGTTAACTTATGAGTCCTTCTAGGTTTTATATCGTAGGCAATGGTGTTATGGTTTCCAGGTTTTAAACACTAGAGATAAAATGGTTTTTCGAAATTATGTGCTTATTAGAAATTTAATAATAAGAAACTTGCTTTCGTTTTCGTTGAGGGAAAATATCGTGCGGAAACCCACAAGTTTGAGAGCTAAATTCGTACACTATTATCGTACCTTCCGGCCAGTGTTGTGAAAGGTTAGGGCCTTTCTCATTCTAAGAACGAATATATACCCAAATTGGACTTGAAAAAATAGGTATCCGTAACCTTGCATTTTACCAAAATATAAATTAAAATAAAACTGACTCCCTAGGGTACCAGTTTTGGGGATCTGAACGGAATAACTCAATTTAAAAGCGTTAAAATTAAGTTCCATAATAAATATTAAATATCTATTTGTTAAAATATTTAGTTTCGAAAGTGAATTTTCTTTTTAAAATATTTCGCCTTGCAAAAATCAATTATTAATGAAGGAAATGTGTAATTAATTTAGATTTGTTACTTACAAAAAGGATTAATTATTACCTAATATCAAAAGTCAACTGAATGTTTTATGTATTTGCTTATGTGAAATAATAAAAGAAGATAGTTTCTCTAATTTTATTCTGTACTAGCTGACCCGGCAAACGTTTTTCTGCCATATAAATTAAGGATCACTAATTCTTTTGATACTAAATTATAGCCTATGTTACACTTGGACAATGTAGCTTTATATCGGTGAAAGAATTTTGAAAATCAGCAAAAAAATAAGGTTATATTATAAAAAAAAAGTATTTCTAATGTTCATGATTATAAGATATTAGCCAATAAATGTATATGCAACAATGAATTTTGTTATGAAAGTCTACCAAACAGATCTTATAATACCATACCATACCATATCTGAAAATAACAAACATACCAAAGGATTCCTCATTTATATAAAGAATCAAAATCTGATCACACAATGCAAAAACTACATTATACCAAAATTATTACATATTTTATTTTCTTATTTATTCACTTGGGAAAATTTTATTAATTGTGTTGACAGCAACTTATCCTAAGCTATTAAAATTTTATTTTGTATTAAAATTTGTATTAAAATTAGTTGTGTTTATCATAATTACTCATAATAATTAATTATTTAATTATATTATTATGATAAGGCGCTTATATATTTAGTAATTTACCGTTTTTTAACCGACTTCAAAAAAGGAGACGGTTCTCAATTCGACTGTATTTTTTTTTTTTGTAAATTACTGAAGAAGAAATATGAAAAATTGGCGAGTAAATAGGCATTTTCAAAAAGTAAAAAGTAAAATATAGCTATATTGCTCGCGTGATGCAAGCTAGTAGTAGGTTTGCCAGGTGGTAGAACTCATGTAGTTCGACCGGGGAGGTGCCACCGCCACCCTCATAATCCTCCATGAAGCAATTTATTGTGTTTCGGTATAGAGAGGCGTGGTTGCCAGCTATACTTAAACGCGAGGCGAACATATTAGTCCTCAGGGGTAGCAACGCATCTGTGATCAAACTTAGGTATGACTTGAGGATGATTACTGATGTCCATGGGCAGCAGTGGCCACTTACCATCTTGTGGACTTCTTGCTCGTTTGCTACCTTTACACAAAAAAGCCTCAAACGTGCTTGATAATGACGTCGACTATAGTCGTGGTTCTTCCCCTGAGAGCTCATCCACACTTCTCCAGCCGACCGCAAGAAAATACGAAATATTTTGAGACTGATGGTGGTATGGTGGCATAAATGTGAGGCATTGATGGTTGTTTTCAAACTAAGACACCCTTTCGAACCACAAAGTAAAAACAATGAAACTCTATGAGACTTAATAGGTAACAAATTGATTTGAGCCGAATGTAAACTGATTGCAATGATAACCTATGTAACAGGCAATTAAATATGCTCTTTAATAAATGAAATAACATGTCGCAAGGTGAGGCCTTTCATGTTACATTATTATGTCGCAAGGCTGTCTAGATAGTCTAGGATCTAAGTTGTTAAAGTATAATATATTCTTTGTGGTCTCTACAGCTGATGTACATTTGTAATCAATCCAAATGTTTGAGATCCAATCCAATAAGTTTGAGAAGAGATACGTTGCTACCTCTGAATACTAAAGTCTTTATAATCCTTGGCTAAGCAATTCTTGAGATTATGGCTTCTTGAACATCAAATTTCCTAGGGGTAACATCGCATTGTCAACATCTGGTACGATTCAATCGTTCTTGAGGTTAATTACAGATGACCTCCGTGAAGCAAGTATTGAGTTTCGGTTTGAAGAGGCGTGGTTGCCGGCTACACTTATATACGAGGCGAACATCTTAGTCTTCAGGGGTAGCAACGCATCTGTGATCAATCTTAGGTATGATTTAATTTGTACGTGTGGATGATTACTGATATCCATGGACGGCAGTGACCACTTACCATGCTTACATGCTCGTTTGCTACCTCTATTCGATAAAAAAACCTAGGCGGTAGTGAATTCACAATCAGATGGGATAGATACTGAATTGTTATAGTTACTTTTTTAACATAAAGCAAAATCATCTTAAGTAACAAAGTAAGATGGCCTCGTAGTAAAATGATCACTTAAGTATCAAATTGATTGCATGTCTATTTTCTTGTCTAAGGCACAGGTAAGACAGAGGCGACGTGAGGCCTAACGAAGCGCCCTAATTATAATCTTTAATCGAATAATAGATTATATATTTATAATTATAATAAATTATGGTATTACGAATCACACATTGTTATTTGTTAATTTTTTGGCTTAGGAATATCACCAAACATACACACACATACACACACATCTTCACGCCAAATCCCTAACGAGGTAGGCAGAGAGTATCGAGTGCCAAATGGCACGGTTCTGATATACTTGCAATATATAGGAATATCACCGATTTCAGAAAACCAATGCTTTTCTTCTAAACTAAACTATAATTAAAATAACTTAGAATATGGAGTCTTATTATTCACATTTTACCCAATTAGTAAAGACTGGTGCAATTCATGCCAAAATAAATAGTATATAAGAAAAATACATCCTAAATCATAAAATATCTAGGGCTCTCGCTCTAAAACAGGAACATGGATGAAAATCAATTTATATTATTATTTACTACGTTGTCATAGTAATTACTGTAACATTATCAATTATTGTGCGTATAAGTTATTTATTGTTACAGTTTTGTCTATGTTGTGAACGAAATAAAAGTTTTTTTCTTTCTTTCTTTGTACACTGTGTCCTCGCTTCATCCTTAGTTGTATCTTTTCACACGTCGCTTCTGCCTGCCCCACGCCATATGCGCTTTGTCACGACATTTCCGCAACACTTAAATTGACACAGGCTTGAGGAAAATACACATAGAACCGGTCGCAAGATTAATAGCTCAATAGTAAAGAATATATCTTTAAAGGCTCGATGACATTAGGGGAATTTATGAGTCGGGGAATTACTGTTAATTTTAAAGTGGAAGCTAGGCAAGTATGTTAGAACCGTGCCGTTTGGTACTCGGTAACCCCCCCTCCCCCTCGCCCCTCTGCCTACCTCGTTAGGGATTTGGCGTGAAGGTGTGTGTGTGTGTGTGTATGTGTGCGTGCGCGTGTGTCTGTGTGTGTGTGCGTGTGGTATTTACGGTCTGCTTGTAGACTCGCCAAACTATACTTTTAAATTAACAATAATCTCCTCGTTTAAAAACATGTAGAGTTTAGGCTACTAATATTAAAAATGCTGATAATTTAAAATTAATTTCTACCATTCTGAAACAAAATCTTAGTATCCAATATTACATTTTAATAGCCGCTATGGTTGTAACCTTGTTATGACACAATAAATTTAGGAATATATTTTTGACGTATTGAGAATGCCATTAGGCATTAAGTTCGCCCTTTGTATTCCTTATTAAATAAAGTATAAATAAATAAATATTTGTACATCTGAGAGTTTTTGTAATTTTTTGAATAACTGAACAATTAATAGCCCACAATGAAACGTCTACTTTGAGAGCCGGGCTAATTTATTTTCTATATAAATAACACATAAATCAACACCAAGTTAAGCTAGTAAAGTAGCCTAGTGACTAAATTGATGCCAACTAAATAGCCGCAAGTATATCTATATTGTTTTTGTCTTCAAAAATACACAAGCTACACTACACTGAGACACTATCGCACTAGCTAACGCTATGGATACTGCCGGCTAGTGGTTAGTAAACTCACCAGATGTCATCTAGCCTTAAAGCCTATTTAATAGGCTTTAAGGCTCGATGGTTATTAGGTTAACGAATATTTATTAGTATTTAATTGGTCTTGCTAAATAAACTAAATAAACTTACATTGCTAAAGAACAAGGTCGAAGTCTTGTTCGACCTGTGACCAATTACATTATTACACATGATGTTTATTACTTCCGATTTTTTTTTATTTCAATTAAATAATGCAATTTACAACTCACTTTAGACTTTATATATGACACTAGCTGACGTTGTTCTACCATATAATGTATAATTTTTTCGTGGATTTTTCGTGGATACTCCCCTCCTATTTTATATATTTTATTATATATTTTAGTGGATACTCCTCAATAAATAGACTATCCAAGAAGAAGAAAATTAAAAAAAAATTAAATTATTATTTAAATTCGAATCAGTAGCTCCTGAGATTAGCGCGTTCAAACAACAAACTCTAAAATTGTATAATATTTGTATAGACAAATTACATATACGAGTACTCGTGTGTACATTGTAGGTACATGGAAGCAGTGACGGCCTATTGACTAAGCTATCGACCTCTCACGTTTGGGGTTCAAGACCTTTGCCCAACAGTGGTACAATAATAGGTTGAGACGATGAAACCTAAGTATTATCTTCTTACTCGTGTATATAAAATTCTCGTGTCACAATGTTAGTTACCATACTTGTCCAAAACGGTTTGACCAATTTTTATGAAGTTTTATATGCATAATCAGTAGGTCTGAGAATCGGCTAGTATATATTTTTTGTACCCCGAAGTTATTAGGGTTGTCCACCCCTAACATTTTTTTTTATTTTTTTTTTTTGATAATGTGGCATTAAAAATACATACAACCCTAAATTTTCGTCCTTCTACCATCAACCCCCATTTTTTATGGGAGAACAACGTTTGCGGGGTCAGCTAGTATGATATGTATTTCTGTTGATTGCGATATCAAGATAAGACACATTTGTTCAAAGAAAAATGTGATTTTTCTTATAATCGATTAATCGAGGTAACATTGAAAATCAATTATCATTAAAAAAACAAAAACATCTTTTTAACATCATGAATAGTTTTTCCTGTTATTCTTTTAACCCTCAACGCGATAAGAGGGGTGTTAGTTAAAGTAAGTTTGACGTGTTTATCTATTTATGGTGGTTTATCTAGTCCAAGGTGGTAGAACTCGTTTAGTTCAACCGGGGAGGTTCCGCCACCCTAAAAATCCTCCGTGAAGCAATTATTGTGTTTCGCTTTGGAGACGCGTGGTTGCCGGCTACACTTATATACGAGGCGAACATCTTCGGCCTCAGAGTCTCAGAGGTAGCATCGCATCTGTGATCAAACTTAGGTATGATTTAATTGTACTTGGTGATGATTTGTGATGTGTCCATGGACGGCAGTGACCACTTACCGTCAGGTGGACTGCATGGTCCTTTGCTACCTTTATACGATACTGTTTATGGCATCATAACACCAAAATCGATGTAGTCAACATCGCTTTTGGTGCGGTTTTTATTGTTAGAAAGTTGACGTAATAGAAGTAGTACATCCGATTGATTTGAAATTTGGTATTTGGTATTTTCAAGATCTGATATTATACCATAAATATTTTTTTCCATCAGCTGATACTGTAGTATAAAATATAGTTTTGCTTTGAAAATAAAAAAATACTTAATTTTTTTAACCTTATTTTCTTATTTCTTTACGTACTTTAATGTAAAATCTGTTTCAGTGTGCAATGAAGACAGAACGTCAATTATAAATGACTTCCTCATCGTATTGTACAGGTAGTGCGTAAAACAAGGTTATGTTGTATCTCAAGTTTTTTAACAGATTTCAATTAATCTAACAACAGTTTCTAAGTAAACTATGAGCCATCAAGCTGATTTTTGCGAACACACCCATAACATTTTTTCTAAATCACGTGGAGTAGAGGTTAATATCTTACACGGGGGTTTCGAGTTTGGCTAAATAGAAACCGAATGACTTTGTTTTCGCTTAGGGTCTGGGTGTTTTTTACTCATTTGTGCATATGTCCTTGGCACGAATTCCTTGAGAGATTTGCAGGACTTGAAAATAAAAATAACCAATATGTAAAGAGAATAAATAGGTTATCTATTATACCACTTAGTGATAAGAGTGGTCTACCCCTTTTTTATGGTGTGGTATTAAAAATATCTATACAACCCTAAATTTTCGTCCTTCTGCCATCAACCCCTATTTTTAACAGCGATATTTGTATTTTTATTTATTTGACATGACAACGTTTGCCGGGTCAGTTAGTTAATATATAAAAACTCATCATGACACTAAAGTTCGTCCTTATTTAACCGGTTTTAATTAAATTTTGCGCATATCAATGTGAAACTTGCTCGAACTTGATACATAGGGCATTTTAAGATGTAACAGGCACCGTTGCTGTCAAGATTTTTATTTTAGGACAACGTCTCTCTGACATACTATTAACATAGGTGTTTTTTTATGTATCTAGTACCTATAATTATGTTATTCGCAACGGTAAGACCCGTATAATACGACCAAGTTTTGCCTATTTATTATAATACTAGCTGTGCCCGCGGCTCCGCCCGCTACCCCTCCTTTTAGGGGTTGAATTTTTATGGCCTAAAACA
>DWNR01003156.1:0-12106 GCA_018250455.1 Polygonus leo | reverse complement strand
AGCCCGCCGCCTGCGCCGAGCCCGCGCCCGCGCTGGCGCTCAGCGCGCTCGAGCTGGCCGCGCCCACGCCGCTGCTACCGCTACCCACGCTCTCCTTCAGCGCCGCTCAGGTGGCCACCGTCTGCGAGACGCTCGAGGAGAGCGGCGACGTGGAGCGCTTGGCGCGCTTCCTCTGGTCGCTGCCCGTCGCGCACCCGAACGTCGCTGAGCTGGAGCGCTGCGAGGCGGTGCTGCGCGCGAGAGCCGTGGTCGCCTTCCACGCGGGTCGCCACCGGGAACTCTACTCGATCCTCGAGAGGCATCGGTTTCAACGTTCGAGCCACGCGAAGCTGCAGGCACTGTGGCTGGAGGCGCACTATCAGGAGGCGGAGAGGCTGCGAGGCCGCCCGCTGGGGCCGGTGGACAAGTACCGCGTCCGCAAGAAGTTCCCCCTGCCGCGGACGATCTGGGACGGCGAACAGAAGACGCACTGCTTCAAGGAGCGCACGAGGTCGTTGCTGCGCGAGTGGTACCTGCAGGATCCGTACCCGAACCCGACGAAGAAGCGAGAGCTGGCGGCGGCAACGGGGCTGACACCGACGCAGGTGGGCAACTGGTTCAAGAACCGGCGGCAGCGGGACCGCGCGGCGGCCGCCAAGAACCGCTCGGCGCTGCTCGGCCGCGGCTTCGCGTCCTCCTCCACCTACGACGAGGACTCGGCTGACTCCGAGATCAACGTGGACGAGGAGTAGCCACATACAGACTGATAGTGTAAATACGGTGATAACTATTTTGTACGACGCTAAGTTTCTGTTTAGTTCGCGTGCTCCCGAACGTTAGTGACGATGCGAGGCCGGCTCGTGCCGCGTCCCGTGACGTATGTGATGTTAAGGCATTGTAAACCAGTTCACTAGGCTATTATTGTCGTTGAAAGTGTTAAGCGAGTGTTTGAAGTTAACTCGACATTCTGCGCACCAGGTATGTACCTCTCTACTTTGTAGTGAAAGTTCTGTTGCCTTGACGATGTAGAGTCGACTAAATTAAATCGGTTGATTAAATATTGTTTTATGAGATATGACAGGGTTAATTTTAGAGTTTGATTCGGTTCGCTCTCGAGTAGTCCAGATGAATCAGAGTTTAATTTATTGAAAATTCTCAATTATTTAATTAATTAGATAAGAGGTAGACCTTTCCGCGAGAAGCATTTACTTGCCTAAATTCTATATCCTAAATATTTTACCAGTAAATAAAGAATTTATTTATCATATCAGCTTTTAGTTGTATAGTGTAATGTTATAAGCAATGTAGATAATTATTTTCGTGGTATAGAATTTATGACGTGGTATTATGAAGGTTTGTACCTGAGGATGTGACAGTTTCGTTGCCCGATTCGTTCGTCCGGGCTTTTGTTTACATTTTCTATGTAAGTAATTTATTTTATGTAGGAATCTTACACGATATTGATGATGCTGTAATGAGTTGCTAAGCTTCAAACGGATTTATTGCCAGGAAATACGAAATATACTCTGAACGCAAATAGGCCTAACTATTGCACTTACCGCTGTATTTGAAAGTTGCTCTACCTAGAGTACCGGTAGCTATAGAGCTATGCTCAGAATAAGTAGGTTTGATCTTATATTTCATGTAAATGTTTTCATAATAATATAATTACACTCATGACATTATTATTGTTATTATAATAAAATGTTCTTAATTAAAAAAATATATAAGATTTTGGAATATGGAATTAGTGTTAGAACTACTGTTTTAACTAATTTATATTATATTTAGTTAATAATATTATACTTTAAACGTAAATGCAAATTTTCAGCGTCGTGCGTAATTTCCAATACTAGATTATGGAGATACTAAAATAAACTACGATGTTGTTATTTCAGTGAAATTAAACGTGACTTTTTTATAAACACAAAATGTGACTATAAAGTATAAGTATAGACTACATTCCTATATCGAACATTTGTAATAACAATTAGAAATGTAATTTAGAATTTATATCTGTAGATATGACATATAAATTACTTGCAATCTTTTATTATTCGCAAATAAATTCTCAGCTGTAATTTTCAAAATATTACCTACATTTACCTTCATTTAAATTTCAAATAATATTTCGATCATACAGGCCATTCATTCTACATTTAATATGCTTTATTATTTTTTGCAGTGTCTACTTTTTAAAAGAAATATTTCATACATTTCACTTCAAGAAAAAATACTATATATATATGAAAGTTATTTTTTAAAACATAGAGTCATTAAAAGCTAGTTTCTTAAGACGAATCTAGTCTTTTTAAAATAAATAATAAACGAACCGGCAATCCACCTGAATAGTAAGATACACTCATAGAACTCTATATTCAAATCCTGTTGTGATGAAAATCCTACGGTCGACCACTAATATGTTAACCATTCATTACTTGGGGTTGAAGAAGGTAGCGAAAGTTTACGTGCGCGGGATACACGCTGTCGATAAGATTATTACGAGTTTCTGTTATTGTAAATGTGACAGAAATATTCAACATCTGTTAGTTATCTTAATCAAGTTATTTAAACTAAGTAGGTAGATATGTGATATAAGTGTTTTTAATAATATAATCTAATAATGACACACAACAATTTCAAATGTTTTTTTTTCTAAAATTACGTTATTTAATTAATTTCGTCATTCAAAACTTTGTTAAAATTATCGAAATATTTTTATTAATCAAGTAACTTTAAGTCACCAGATATTTGATCCTATATAACATAATACTTATATTTTATCATATGAAATAACCATAATTAGGCAGAGTTCTTGGTTCAAATCCTGGGTAGTGTGTCTGTGTCTAATTTTTGCATTAATCGATGGCATAATAGATTCACCTATTGCATTTTACGTATAAGTATTATAAATTGAAATCATAATCATTTGAATCGAGTATGCAGCATAATTTAGTATGAAAAATTTAAAGAACACCAGGCGGGCATAACATTATAAGGGTGATTTTTTCAAAGATAATCGTGAAAAATGTGCTGTAGCCACTATTGGTTTTATAAGTGCAACATTATAATTGTAATTAATTGGCGATCTAACGATTAGATACAACAATGTATAGCCGATATTTGCAAGTGAATTAATAAGGTGTGTTGCTAATTACGGACTGGTATAACAGGTGTTAATAGAATAATAACGTGGTAAATCCGAAATGGACGATTGCCAATTTTAATAACATTCCATTAGAAAATATAAATTTAATGGTTACAGGTAAAGTTTAACGTTGGAAATTTAATGGATACGGTTTTGAAAACAATATAATGGGTAGTCTAAAGTTTCATTTAAATGATTGGATAGCTATTTGGTTAATAAATAAAGGATTGAAAAAATTACCTAAACATCATTTTAAATTCAAGTCGTAGAAAAAAAGCATAATAAATTCAAATAATAAAAATATGATGTATATTAAAAACAAAGTTATGACTTTTCCTTGAAAATCGGTTCATGTATTTATGCTGGACATGAAATAGTATTTTTTAATTATTACATATTATATATTTTACGAAATAATTTATGAAACTAGAGATATATTTTGTTTCTTATTGGAAATACAGGCAATCACGTGGTGGGTTTGAAAATATAAAAAAATAAAAATAAAAAAGTAATATTCGAAACACAAATCAATTAATAATTTGTAGATAAGTAAATTCAAATATATTTAAAAAAAATCCTTGTTTTTTACTAATTTATACCTAACATGTTGTTAAAAGTTCATATTGAAATTTTAAGAATGATACCTAGATTTTTTTTTGTTAAAATGGCTATAAAAAGCATAATAAACAAAATGTAGAGTTTTTTTCTTTAACATATTTCTGGTTAACTTCATGTATAACTACAATACTGGTACAGACTGATTACAATCTACTTATCAGATGGACTGCATGTTCGTTCGTACCAACTTCATTTTTTTAATATCTTTAATATTCGTAGGCAACAGTAATTCAAGACATTTGATTCAAGTTCCAAAGTGTGTTTAAAATGAATGATAAAACCAACAAATTGCAAATTCAATTTACTTAGCCTTATATAAAATTCCAGTAAGTTAGAAATTAAATTTGTTTTGCATTACTTACATTTTGAAAAACAAAAATATTTTCAAAAACCAGTAAATATAAAAGTGCATTATAGTTAAGTCTATATGGCGTTGTAGTTTTTACACTAGTTACATATGTCAATTTTACACTCATTACAGCATCATGTATTTAACAAAATTTATTTCCTAAATAACTACTATTTAGTATTAAATAGTTAACTAAATTTTCCTACGATAACCAATTGAACGTTCAACTAATTTGAACGATTTGTCACAACGCCGACGATAAACGACGAGCGATGCTAAATATTGTAATTGAGGAAAGGACAAATTAATTTTGAGCCATTACTAATATTTAAAACATAAAAATTTGGAGGTACAACTACATGTAGCAACTATGCATGAATTCATTGTTTTCTTGAAGAGTTTTTAGAAAAAGAAAATAAGCAATGTTTTTTTGTAATATTTCATAAGCTGTGTCTAAAATATGTTTATAAATGTTATAAGTTACGTTTGGTAACGCATAAAAGTAAATAATTTCACATTATATTTATGTTCTCTATGGTTATTGGAATAATGATTATTCTGCATTAGGTACTTAGGTAGTATATACAAATTTTATGTGTTAGTTGTTGTATAAATTATATGAACATTAGCATAGTTTTTTTTTATTTTGAATTAAATAAATGTCTTGAAATTGTATCGCTCATAAGTGTAAATATGTATCGCTCCTAGTTTCTCGTCAGTGGTGTAACAAGTCCCATATACGAATTAGTTCACCCATAGATCTAGGCTTAGGCGCTCTTCAGAGCTTGTAAAAATGTATATTATAAAACGCAAATTGTAAATATGATATCGACTTACAATACAGTCATTAAAGTAAATTGTTAATAAAATTATATTCGTAAACAAATCACCTTGTATTATTTCGTCGTTTGCATCCAATTTTGACTCCTCCTTTGTTTGGTTTTTCAATAATTTAAATACATGCTCAATGATGTTTTAAAAAAATGTTATTTTACCAAACATAATTTTGCAGAATTATAAAATATTAATTAAAAATATAGGGCATTTTATATACGAGATACGAGGTTAAAATCGTGAATTTCTAGACACTTTTAGGCCCTTATATGAGTTATTCGGTATAGGTTGACTAGTTACGGAGATCATCAAAGGTCCTTTCATGAACTTATTCATGTTCTTTTTGATCTTTAAATCCTTTCGTAATGGTTTGAACCACTTTATTTATTTTGTCACTATACACCATTATGTAAAACAGAAGTTCGAGTCTACATTATTATAATGAGTCGTCGACTTACATAGATTCCTATATAACATGTAATAACCTCTATTATGAAGATAGATTGTTTAACATCTCTTATTAAATTCGTGCAATAACTTAACGAAAAAAAATATATTAATGTGTATTGAATGGATAATGAGTAACTTATTTTATTTATTGTGTAAATATTTCAACAGAAGTCGTCTAAAGAATTAAACATGGTATTAGAATAACAGAACTAAAGGAAACATTTAAATACTGTCCGAGCAAATTTCCTTCCGATTATTAAAACATTAACATGTTTTTTTTATAAGATAAGTGATGGTTTTGACGAGATCCAGAATGCATTATTTTTATTTTACAACATTTATTAACTTTTCCGATCAATCGAATACTTACTTTTATAAATCTTTCAGCACCTAATTGACATTTATAAATAGATTTTAATAATTATTTCACTAAAAGGAATCTATATTATCCTGCATGATTTTAGAACTTGTAATGACCATTTTCGAACGAAACGAGATTCAACTGTCATATTTTATAAATTTTTTTGCCCTATATTTGTTTTGTACTGTAGACCCAAAATTAACAATAAAGATTAAAGAATTAATTAGGGAAGGGTTTTGTTAACGAATTTCGTAGTTCGGAAATAAGGTTTTTGTGCACTTTTAATGATCTTGAACACTTTTATGGCAAAGATATGATGTGAAAATTTACGAACATTAATAAAATAATACCCTTATTTATTAATGCACTTTACATTTTTTTCGGGGACTACATTTACCAACATCGACTTAATAAAGTAGCGTTTTTTTATAAACCTGACCATGTCACCCAAATAACGCGCGCATTTATCCAAAACAAAGATGGCTGTGAAACGTTCTATATTTAAATCGCTTAGTATTTGAATGTCATTCCAATACGTAATCCATCATCGGAATGATCTTATTTTTTCTAAATAACACACAACAGAGATGGTTAGCAATGTCGTTCAAGAAAACTTATCTTTTCAAGTAGCGGACTGGTTTCTTATAAGGACTCGACTTACTTTCAAGAATACCTAAACGAATGATTGAATAATGAGTTCCTTTTAATTAAACGCTTAAGGAAATGAGCAGTCAAGCCTCCTTAATCACTCATCTCGAGTGGTTATATATAATCTGTGCGATTGTCCGTCTGTTGTTCTAGGTTTTTAAGAAAAATGGCGTAAAATGACCATTGAATCGTTTTTTGGCGGGAGCGTGAAAGGATTATAGGTCGCGCCATTTTATAATTTTTTAAAACTTTGAGTGCCTTTGTGTAAACAAGGTGGCAATTAAAAAAAAAAGTGTAAGGGAAATAGTGCTATGTAGGACTTGTATGTGTGACTTTCCTAAATACAATAGAAGCTTCTAGAAAAGTATCCTCTACTTAAGTTAATCATTCCATAGAATTGACTATAAATTGCTTTACTTTAAAATTGTGAATATCAATACTTGACTATACGTACCTACCAACTAATATCTCATTTTATAAGAGAAAAATAAGACCATTCAAACATCTTTTGTGACGATTGTAGATAAACAAAAACAAATGTACATTAGTAAACGATACTATTTAAATATACGTAGGTATACATAACTTTATAGGTTTAAAAACTTAAAAGCGGCTTCAAATATATTGGTCTCCGGTTTTCACACGTGAAAACTTGTCATTGTGGAAGGTTCTTTTGCGTGATTTATATGCACTTAAAATATCTGATAAAATTATTTTAAATATATAAAATGTAATAAATAAAATCTTCGGTGTTATCATGTAATGATAACAAAAATATCAAGTAGTTAACCAGAACATACGTATATTACATTCGAGGTAGTACAATTCTGATGTTCGTTTGCAAAGGATTTACCAGGTGGTAGGATACGTACAGTTTAGTTGAGACTATCGCAACCATCGTCCTAGGTATACCAACTCTCCTGTTCCGATCGGAAAGGTATACTAGTCAGACATACTTACAGCATCTCTTAGAGATATCAACTCGACTGCTGGTTCCTGTGTTGACGGGATAGAATGATTTAGTGGGCGTAGCTTCGGCTGAACACCAATACTATTCCTTTTTAAATCAATTCTATGAAATACAACCTGTAGAATTACCTATAAGCAGCGACGTACATAAAGTTTGACCATTTTGTCTTAAATTTTTGTTTACATTTTTTTGCAGACTTGGTCATATACACAAAATATATTAATTTCTATAGGCACACTTGGCATCAAAAACTTACAACTTGACAACAAAATTATAAAATATTTTTTTGTATCTATGACTTGTTCGCTTTAGTTCATTTCCATGCATAAAGCTGTTTAGATATATTTGGTGTACAAATTGTGCGCCACGGTGTCGATCGCACAAAATATGCGACATTTGTGTAGAGTGAGGACCTAATTAAATTATTAAAACTAATTAAATTTTACAAAAATATTTTCCTGAAACATGCCGGTTCGGTTACTGTCATAGCATAGAACGATACAGTGGTTAAAGATTTTAAGAGGCTATAAAAAGAAAATTAGACTTTTTTGCAATTGGTTTTATATAACTTGATCCGTTCGTGCGCCTGTTCATGGATGAAATTTAATTTTTACGCAAGTCCAAATATATTCGGCGTTAAAATAGCTTGTTTACCTATAGGTATTTTACCGTGAAATGTTTTCTACACTTTGCCTAGAGTATTTTTTTATCGTATAAAGGTACAAACGAGCTTGCAGTCCATCTGATGGTATGTGATCACTGCCGCCCATAGACATCAGTTATCCCCAAGAGCCTGCGATTGAAGCATATCTAAGTTTGATCACAGATGCGTCGCTACCCCTGAAGACTAAGACGTTCGTGTCATGTATAGGTAAGTATAGCCGGCAACCATTCCCCAAACCGAAACACAAGAAAATATGTGTTTTCGTTTCACTAACTCTGTATAGTCTGTTAAGAAAAAGTAACTAGTTACTAGTTTTAGCGACACGGTTTTTGGAACAACCTTAGTTAAAATCTTTTATATATATTGTAGAGAAAAATATTAATAAAATGGACATACCTACGTACATACCTACTAGTCACTGTAAAATACTTACCTAATGAGTTTTACCTTTAAACCTACGACATATACCTTCATAGATAAGATTAGAAAATGAAATGTAGTCGTTAGAGAACAGAAATTAAATGTCATCCAGAGGGTTCATTAGATTTCTGTTCTGGGTCTCGGTGATTGTAGGTATATTTGTGTGCCTATGGTACAGCGAATTATACTGTGCGTAGAAAGAGTTATCAAAATGGGATTTAGTAGATTTTTATAACACTTTTTTTTATCAAATTTAATAGATTGTAGTCTCTCACAATCAAGGTCTAAGGCGAAATTTTAGGCACAAACTTCTAAAATCATATGTATCAAAAATTTATAGTTACAGTTTTACTAGAACTAGGAAATGCAGGCAGTTATTCTATCTTATTACTCTCTTTTCGAAAGATTATGTAAGTATAAATAGTAATTTATGTACGTAACAGTAATGGGTATTTTTTAAAGGAAGAATCTTTTTGGTGAAGGTAAACATCGCGAGAGAATTAGATACGTCAAATACGAAGATTAAAACAATATAAAAATATATTAAAACGCTATTCCAGGTAAAACAACTAAATATAAGTAAATGTAAACTTGATGAGCACATAATTATATAACTAACATAATAAAGTTAATATTTAAATTAAGTTTAATAATGCAAACCTAACGCAATCTTAGGATTACAAGTGTATATCTTGTTACATCAGCTAATGTGTCTACTTATGATAATACAGTCAATGAGTTTATTCATGTACCTATTTATATAATTATCTATAGATACCTAGATTCAACTCTGTTTTTATTCAACTTTGTAGGGGTTTTAGTATAGCAGGCATTTTATATTACTGATTTCTGAAAATTATGTGCGTATACAAATTATTATCACTTACATTTCGAAGTAACCTACGTCTATAGGTGATAGTAAAAATGTTACGTATTTATATAATTACCTTAAGCATGTTATAGATAGATTAAATTCTGTTTTATTCAACTTTTTTGTAGGCATTAAATACCTACCGTAGGCAATTTATTTAACGCACATCTGATTTTTCATAATTATGGTCGTATTAAAAATAGGTATAATTATCACTTGCGTTTTAAAGAAGGATTTTAAAGAAACACCTAAGATATACATAGGTAAAAAAATGTCAAGGGTGAGTGGAATTTACCAATTCGCAATTGGTTAGCGCAGTGGAGTTTTGCCTTAACGGTTTTCATTGTGATAGGAGATCTGTGCCCAGCTGTGGGAAAGTAGTGGGATGTGATGATATAATTACATAAAACATATTTTAATCAACTTATTAAATGTTATAGTTAGATTAAATATCTCTTTTTATTTTACTTTATAGGCATTTAAATGAAGGCATATTAACTTTGTCCTATGCCTAGAATTAGCTACTCTGATAACGTATTATTAAATGCAATTACGGATAAATCTTGTCTTATGAATAAATTACCACGTAACATTTGGTAGACTAGAACCTTGTTTGCTACTTTAATAACAGTTAGGAAATTCCAATTGGGTATTTTCAACGTATCGTTTTTATCGATATTTTTTACTCCACTTCGTCTGAAGGACGGCAAAGTTTTTCGAGCGTATGTATGTCCATTTCTTTGGCAGGCGGGGTCAAATAAAATACTTACTATCCACTAGAGGCCACAGAAAGATCAACACACCGTTTGTCACCGCATGCGGCACCTGAAAGTATTAAATTTACCTCAGTTGAATATACATTGTAGTTATTTCAGTATTTGATTAAATGAGTATGTTACAAAATAAAGTATGGTAAATTAAACATTACTCAGTCGAATTTTAGATAGGTTCTTGTTTTTCTCTATTTAGTTATTTTTTAAGCATCGGGTTCTATATTGTTTAATATTTTTTTCTATTGATTTTGTTATAAGTTATTTCAGATTATTTTAGTAATGCAGATTATGAAAATGACCCCTTAATTAAATTCTAGGGATAAATAAAAATAACATTGAGAATTAACATAAAATGTTTGTTATGGAGTTTCCTTTGAAATTTAAACTTCTACATCGTGTGAAAGGACGGTACATACTTAGTTGACATTCCAGAGTAGGTAAATAATCTATATTATTTTAAAAGTGAAAAGGCTATGAATAAAATAAATATTTTTTTGTATTTATGACAGTCTTATGATCAAATGATGGTAAATGTAAATTGGTGGACCTAAGTTTTAATTAAGAACGAAAGTAGGTACAGATAAATATTACTTTTGTCGCATTTAATATAATATCACATAATTCAAAATAATAATTATGCGTGAGCCAGGCTAAACGCTGTAAGTATATAAGTTAGTGTCATGTGACGTATAACGCCATTATTTAGAAATATTAACGTTATAAATATTGAAATAAATAAATTAATAATATATTTACGTTATAAATATTGAAATAAGTTTTCGATGTGACATTTTCTTGTATTCATTATTTAGATAAGAAATGATACAAAGTTTAACGCAACGTTTATTTTATTTATTCAGTTTGTTACTATTCCTAATAATAAAAAGTAGAAAAGTACATATATACATATTAGGTAGAATTTTATTATATTTTATTACGATTATTTAACCTATTATTAATAACGTTGTTAGATTGTCTTTAAATATCTTTTAAAAGCGTTAGATATTTCAAAGGTTTTATACAATTTCAAAATTATGTTTAAGCTTTATCTAATTTTAATGTCATAAGTAATGTAAAACTATAAAAATCAGTTTTATCATTTATCTTTTATGTGAAGCATAATTTTAGATGAGATATATTTTTTTTACATAATTATGATAAAGTTGCATATACCTATAATTAAGAAGGTAGCTAGGTACTGCCGCTATCTTACTATAACTCCATACTCCATATAACTATTGTTGAGATTTGATTAGAGAGGCTTTGTTAATGGCTTTATTTATGCGAGACAAAAATCTTATATAGGTATATTAGGTGTAGAAACGCATCTTGTCCTCAACTAGACTTTTTATCGTGTAAAGATAGCAAACGAGCATGCAGTCCACCTGATGACAAGTGGTCTTAGTCCTCAGGGGTAGCAACAGATGAGTTGCTACCCCTGAGGACTGAGGTGTTTGCCTCGGTTGCAGGTTAAACTGCATACGTACCGCGCCTCTCCAAACCGAAACACAAGAATTGCTTCACGGAGGATTATGAGGGTGGGGGTGTTATCCCCCCGGTCGAACGAAAAGAGTACTACCACCTTGTGAATCTTTATTAAAATAATCTATAAAAAAGGAAAAAAAATAATTTACAAGCTGAATTTGAAATACATGTATGGCCAGTTAGTCAAAGGTTGTTGGTATTTTAGCGACTTTACAATTAAACCTTTATTTGACTAACGACGTTGAGCAGCCGACATATTGACATATCTCAGGATCTTACTGTTGGTACCCGGGTTTAAATAACGCAAGTTGCATAAATGTTTTGAAAATGTGGTAGACGCACTTGTCATTATAATAATGTCCGGTTTACAAGAAGGGTTTAAAATAAATGTGGTGAGAAAATATTCGTGTGCAATTATGAATACAAGAATAGTTAAGTAGCATTTTGCCAGGTTCCTAAAGGTGGTAGAACTCATGTAGTTCGACCGGGGAGGTACCACCGCTACCCTCATAATCCTCCGTGAAGCAATTTATTGT
>DWNR01003155.1:0-12107 GCA_018250455.1 Polygonus leo | reverse complement strand
ACTGGCTGACATATCAACGCACAGCCGAAACTACTGTACCTAGAAACTTGAAATTTGGTACAGGGGTTCCTTTCATGTGTAAGTGTTTCATGATGTAAGTAAGCACTAAGAAAGGATTTTTCGAAATTCTACCCCCAAGGGGTTTTCGACTTCGATGCGGACGAAGTCGCTGGCAAAAGCTAGTTTTGTATAAGCGTAATTGGAACGACTATCTATGTAACCTAAAATCTAGTTGTTATAAAGACTTTTACGTAGCGGAATTTAGTTAGTAATCTTTGCTCGAAACATATTTTTAGGGTTCCGTACCGAAAGGATAAAAACAGAACCCTATAATCTATACATATAATAAAACAGTAAAATTTGTGTTTCTGTACATTGAATATATATACAAAAAGCTAATTGGGGGCGATGTTAAAATAGTATTACAACACTTTTCAATGTTTTTTATTTTTTTTGTCTGTCTGTTTATCCAGGCTAATCTCCGAAACAACTGGACTTTTTGGTGTATAGATACTAAGCCTGATCAACATTTAAAACACTTTTCACTCCGGACAAATCGCTCATTCCTACGAGAATTCCTTTACGTTTGCCGGGTCAGCTAGTGTATAATATAATTTAATACTAAGAGTCCGCTATCCGTATATCTGTCACTAGGCTGTGTCTCATGAAGCGTTGCCGCTATAATAACAAATACTAAAAACGGAATAACAAATACTAAAATGTGGGGCTCCCATAAATATCTTTTTCACCACACGTGACTTTCTTGCCATTTTTTGTGGAATAGTACGGAATCATTTGTGTGCGAGTCCAACTTATACTTGTTCAGTTTTATCCACATTCAGTTCTGTATTCCTGACTATCTGTATACAAAATAACTTGACGATCAGTTCATTTTATAAAATGCGAGACCGGATCAAACGATAAAAAGTTATAAATCCCACAAATTAGAAATAACCCATATATTTATTCAACATACCTGCAGAAAATTGTTGGGAACGATATTCACTGAAGCACATTCGAGTCAGTCGCTCGCGCACTAACTAGCTGCGCTAATTAGTGCATCAAAGTATTTTAAGAAACAATTATGTATCAAAGTATTTTTGATTGTATGTATTATGACTACCTTGTGCCGGCGATTTTTTTCGCGTTATAACATCATTTCTCATCAGTTTCAGATATATATACAAAATCTATACTAATATTATAAAAGTTAATGTAAATTTGTTTGTTACAGTTTCACGCCAAAACTACTGAACCAATTGTAATGAAATTTGGTACACAAATAGAGTGAACCTTAGAAAAGAACATAGGGTAATTTATATTGCCAAAAATAGGCTTAAAGGTGTTGAAATAGGGGATGAAAATTTGTATAAAGTTTTGTCATCTTCAAAGATAAAAACGTGAAACTTTGTATTTAGGCACTGGAAATAAATAAATAAATATTTGTAATAGAGTTTTTGACATTTCGGCTCAGACAATGTAAAAAAAATGATTTTGCAACATTTTCAATATGTCCAAATTTGCATTTTAAGAGATGTTAATAAGGACATAGAATACTTTATATTAAAAAAATAAATAAAACGCGAGCGAAGCCGCGGGTAAAAGCTAGTATACAATATTTTATTCATGCCTCGAGAATCGTATTTTGGATAAAAGGTACACTGTGTTATTTTGCCTACAACTGACAATGTATGTTTAAAATTTCATGATAATTTGATAAAAAAATAAAGAGTGAAAGCGGGTCAAAAAAAATAAAACACATTAAAAAAATTAGGATACCAAATGGGATTTCCGGTTTAAAGTAATAAGGTCTATGAAAAT
Organism: Polygonus leo; assembly: GCA_018250455.1. Classification (NCBI taxonomy): domain Eukaryota; kingdom Metazoa; phylum Arthropoda; class Insecta; order Lepidoptera; family Hesperiidae; genus Polygonus; species Polygonus leo. The sequence goes on along the minus strand of DWNR01003155.1, from coordinate 10,286 downwards.
TATCGCCTTTGTTCATTCCAAATACCTGCAGATCATTGTTGGAAATGATATTCACTGAAGCACATTCGAGTCAGTCGCTCGCGCTCTAACTAGCTGCGCTAATTAGTGCATATTGCCACTTTGCTTGGATGAGTTACGGAAACAATTACAGTTGTATCAAATTATATAGATTATTTATTAATTACTATTACTTTAAGTAGAAATATTATGACTATATTATGCCCGCGGCTTTGCTCGCGATAAATCATAATTTTCGTAATATTTGACGCCGTGAAGCGATTTTTCTATCAGTGGCTACTTGCGTGTTGAACTATACTATACGATACGCGGCATCGATGCGTGAAAGAGAGAGCGCGAAGGGTGAGGTTTAGGACGCATCACTGTCGCGAAATAACATAATTTCTCATCAGTTTCAGATATGTATGTATTTTAATCATGCCTCGAGAATCGTATTTTGGATAAAAGGTACACTGTGTTATTTTTCGTACATCTGACAATGTATGTATAAAATTTCATGATAATATGATGAAATAATAAAGCGTGAAAGCGGATCTAAAAAATTAAAACACATTAAAAAAATTAGGATACTAAATGAGATTTCCGGTCTAAAGTAATAATGTCTAGGAAAAATATCGCGTTTGTTCGGTCCAAATACCTGCAGATAATTGTTGGAAATGATATTCACTGAAGCACATTCGAGTCAGTCGCTCGCGCACTAACTAGCTGCGCTAATTAGTGCATATTGCCACTTTGCTTGGATGAGTTACGGAAACAATTACAGTTGTATCAAAGTATATAGGTAAATCATTTATTAATATTTTGATTGTAAACGTTATGAATAGCTTTTGCGCAGGGCTTTGGTCGCGAAATCACATAATTTTGTCTTTTATTTTAGATTTGGGTATATTTTTTATATCCCAAGAGTACCTGATTTTTCTCTATATTCTTTTCTGTACCTCTTACAATGTGGATACATCAATTAGAAATAATCCCGATGAGTAGTACGTGAAAGCATATCAAACGATTATTCTACATATCTGGAGAAAATTATTGAAAATGATATTGAAGCATTTTCGAGTCAGTCGCTCGCGCTCTAGCTATTGCCACTTTGCTTGGATGAGTTATGGAAGCAATAATAGTCGTGTCAAATCAAAATATTAATGAATAACTTACCAGGTGGTAGAACTCGTTTAGTTCGATCGGGGAGCTACCACCGTCACCCTACTAATCTTCCTTGAAGAAATTATTGTGTTTTGGTTTGGGGAAGCGTGGTTGCCTGCTACACTTATACACGAGGCAAACATCTTAGTCTTAAGGATAGCAACGCATCTGTAATCAAACTTAAATATGAATAAATTGTACTAGGGGATGATTACAGATGATTACAGTGACTACTTACTATCAGGTGGACGGCATACTTGTTTGCTACCTATAAAGGTATTTTTATCATATATAAATGATAAAGCCAAAAAATAACATTGATATGAGGTATTATTATGCCCTTAATATCATGTAATACAGTAATTACAATAAGTATATACTATTTTATTACAATATCATATTCAAACATCGACTTGAAGTAGGTATGTTAATTCCATTTAACATCCCTGGGATGAAATTGTTCTTCGTATGGTTTGTAAGGTTGAGTACAATGCCAAATTGGAATTTTAAATGTAGTAACTACAACTAAACTAGATAGCGTACAAAGTAGAAGTTTTATTTTTTTACTTGGTAGTCATGATAATACAGTTTTTTATGCAAGTGTATGTTTATCATTAATCAAAAGATAGATCCAAATATATGTTTATAGCTACTGTACTCATTTGATTGAAAAAGCCATATAAATTTCCTAACGTTTTTTGTAATAAGCTAAATCGGATAAACAACAAAGAGAATATATGATGCAGAAGAAGTAAAGAATACTGTCACATACAATAATATGCTAAGAAGCGTAATACCTTCCCGAAAGAGGCTGTTTCCTTTCCGTTATTTAATATTTCATCTGAAGGACTTGTGTCAATACCACACCTACAAGGGTCGGGACACATAAGGTACCTGTTCTATTCCATGCTAACAACGACTTCATAAAATTATAAAGTTATTAATTTTATTTTTATGGTAAAGAAGTATCATTCGAATCGGCGTTTTCCATAAAAGCTATTAATGCTATTTTTATGGTAAAGTAGTGACATATTAATCTCCGTTTCTACTTTTGGCTAATCTTAATCGTTACGAACACATAAGGTACTTGTTCCGTTCTATGCATACAGATATTCCATAAAAGCTATTATTGCGTTTGTATGGTAAAGAACGTACGAAGGTAACGTACAAATTTACGTTTCTACTTTCAACTAATCTTAAATGTTCAGTGCTGTCTATAGATGTATGTAATCAAACATATAACAGTAACAACTTTTACCACTTTTAGTGCGAGTTGAACTTGATCGATTTATGGTTTTTACTATTTTTTACCATTATTTACAACAGAACCAGGCTCCAGTAACCAGTTCCAACAATTCCGGTAACCAGTAATTATAGGTTTGTAATATATTTGTGGCAATTAAAATAATTCATTCCAAAAACTATTATATTACAACTGCAAAAGCGCAGAATTGTAATACTCTTAGAGTAAGTATAAGAATAAGAAATATAATAAAAATCGATTTACTTGACAAAAACAAATAGTCATTTTCTTATCTTATAGTATAGCTTAATCGTTTCACCTTTTGCTGTGAAACAATAATCATAAATGTAGATAGTATTATCTAGTGAATCCACTCACATAGTCCGAAGGTTCTTTTGTATGACGGTAATCCACCTTTTCTATTGGTAAGTAAATACTGGGCGGTCCAAAAATAATATAATAGAAATATAGTTCAGTGGAGGATGCTTCGTTCAAGAAAACGAAGGTAACACTGGAGTTTACTTTTATTAGGATAATACAAAATTAGTCTATCGTTTTGATCTTAAAAAAATTACAGGTATGTCTCGGAAATGCTTTGTCAGTATAGGTTGCTTTATTTATTTGCGAAGTTTTGTCTTGTTTTGATTTATATACATATATTTGTCTTTGTAGAAAATGTTTTGTTATGTATGTTATGATTCAGCATGAGGTTATGAAACACAAAAATTGCTTCACGGTGGATTATGAGCGTAGCGGTGGTACCTCCCCGGTCGAACTAAACGAGTTCTACCACCTCGAAAATTAAATTTTCTGTTGAATTCTACGAGGGTGAAGTCGCGGGCACAGCTAGTATTTAATAACATAGAGACGATGTAATAACAGTGCCGCAGCTAAGCCGATGCAACCAAGCGGAAATTAACAGCTTTTAGGTAGCGACCGGTCGCAGCAAGCGCCTAGTTCACTTACTACACTTACTTTCATGTATAACATATATCGAGATATGAGTGCTTTTTTATACGCTTTTTATAATTATCACATATTTCTCATGATATAAAAGTATAAAAAGACATTCCACACTTTTTAAGTGAATTAAACAATATATAATTTGAGCATCAGGACCATCAGCACCACTAGGTAATTAATATATTACCATATGTATATTAAATAATAATATATAAATTACTACTCGTAATTACGTTTCTTTATAAAAGTAGGAAGTTTGTTTATCATCATTATAAGATGAAAAACAAAACAAAACCTATGAGAGAATGTCGTTGTAGTCTATCAATTCGCACTTAAACTGGCGTAATCCCTCTCATCCAGAGAGGTGACCGTGCCTTGTAAGAGGAGAACATAGTGTGATGAATGATTCAGAGCACATATGTACACACCTTCGTATAAGGAAACCTTGAAAGTATATATCAACATATTTATAGTTATTAATACTCAATCTATTAGAGTACATGCTTATATGGTTTCCTCGTACGAAACTTTAACGAATTGCTTCTGCTCATATTATTACTAGGAATTTAATATGTACCGTCCATTAATTATTTTATTTTTGCAGCTTACTGATGTAAAAAGTACACCAATAATGTTGACAAATTAGAGTTACCTATTGAAGCTTATCAAAATATTCTAATTTGTTAATCATTGTTTTATTTCACGTTAACCGTTATTTTCTAATGAGTTATATTATGAATTAAATATTGATTGTATTTAATGTCATATTAATCATTAAATTGTCACACAAAATTCCAATGTATAATTATGTAAGCACTTAGCGCGCTTCGTCGCCGTCTCACTAAAATGCGCCGGTGGTAATTATCGCGGGGACTGTTCGAGCTCGATAAACAGAAAATTGTTAGAAAGTTCAACTGTGAAATTACATGCACATTGCATTGTTATTTTGGTGCATTACCATATATACATACATATGCATTTAATAAGTAGTTATCTGTTTGTATAGATGACAATATTGAACAAAAAAATTACAAATAGTACTCTCATGTATTACCGTGCTAAGTCGTCTCATTAAAATGCGCCGGTGGTAATTATCGCGGGGACTGTTCAAGCTCGATAAACACAAATTGTTAGAAAGTTCAACTGTGAAATTACATGCACATTGCACAACCATAAGAGTTCCAGGATTGTTTAATTAAATAATTAAATATTTAGCGTTAATACAACGTACTAATCCGTTATGTATAAAATATTTGTAAAATAAACGTAGCCTAAGTTACTCTTTATTACATCAGCTATCTGCCAGTGAAAGTCTCGTCAAAATCGGTCAAGCCGTTTCAGAGATTAGTCGGAACAAACAGACAAAGAAAAAAATTTGAAAAAATGTTATTTTGGTGTGTTTACCATGTATACATACATATGCATTTAGTAAGTATACCAGAAATAAGCCGGAACAGACAGACAGACAGACAGACAAAAATTGTAAAAAAATGTTATTTTTGGTATATGTACCATGTATACACACAATATGCATTTAATAAAAGCGGTATTTTTTATATTTTCAAACAGACACCCAACAATTTAATTTGATTGTATAGATGACAATATTGAAAAAAATCTTACAAATAGTACTCTCATGTATAATTATGTAGTAACACCGTGCTAAGTCGCCCTCATTAAAATGCGCCGGTGGTAATTATCGCGGAAATGTTAAAGCTCGATAAAGTGAAAATGTTAGATAGTTCAACTGGGAAATTGTATGCACAACCATAGAGTTACAGGATTCTTTTAATAATAAATTAAATATTTAACATTAATACAACATACCAATCAATTATGTATATAGTAGCAGCAGGCGGTAGAACTCACGTAGTTTAACCGGTGCGGTACCACCGCCACCCTCATAATCCTCCGTGAAGCAATTTATTGTGTTTCGGTTTGGAGAGACGTCATTGCCGGCTATAAATAAACGCGATACGAACATCTTTGGCCTTAGGGGTAATAACGCATCTGTGGACAACCTTAAGTACAACTCAATCGTACTCGGGAATGATGACTAATGTCCATGGACGGCAGTGGCCACTTACCATCAGATGGACTGCATGCTCGTTTTCTACTTAAAGACGATAAAATAAATATATATTTTTTTAATATGACAATATTGAACTAAAATCTCACAATAGTCATGTATAATTATGTAATATTACCTCGCTAAGTCGCTGTCATTAAAATGCGCCGGTGCTAATTATCGCGGGAATGTTAAAGCTCGATAAACTGAAAATTGTTAGATAGTTCAGCTGTGAAATTGGATGCATAACCATAAGAGCTTTAGAATTACTTTCTCGTATATATTCTAAATTCTTCAAAGAAAACGTTTCTAATTGACTGAATCCGGTGGGTGTAAAATCGAAGTCTGTATTCAAATATAAAACAAAATATTTATAACGAAAAAATTGGAAATGAAACTTAAGGTATAAAATATTTTGAATGTGTATACCTCACCAACGTTACGCGCGGAGTGTCAGAGTTAATCAATCGAGAGTTTTTCAAACATTATCAAGGTTATTTAGAATATGTATTATTACATTAATAATTTTCATGCCAAATAAAGCTCGTAGAAGGCTCGGCAGAATCGTAGAAACGGAACTAAAGACTGTTACAATTTATTTAAAGACTACTTGTGCCCGCGGCTCAACCCGCGTGTAATTCGGTTCGCGTTCATATTATAATATTATATAATTCCGAAATAGAAGTTACTCCGTATTTCATCAGCTACCTCCCAGTAAAAGTCCCGTCAAAATCGGTCCAACCGTTCCAGAGATTTCCATTTATTAAAAAGCAGTTATTTTTGTATTACAAACAGAGACTTCAATTTTATTTATTTGTCTAGATTACGTTCACTAATCAATATTATTAATAGAATAATTTATTATTAAAACGAGGATTCTTTCTGCCGTTTCCACAAATTTTACAGGGTACGGATGAAACACTCATTTGAACATCTGTCTACTGCAGACTCTACGCATGTCATTTGCGAGAGGACTTCAAATCCGAGTGGTGTGAACAGCAAATAAAAATATGGGGAAGGACCATTTACATGAGATGATTAGAAGAAAAACCTAAATAGCTTTATTTTTTCTTATTTGATTATAATAATATTGAAGCAAAATATTATAATTGTTTAGGTATGTTTGCAATCGTTGAATATGTCTTATTAGTCGTTATATGTGCTAAAAATAACCTTGTTATGTCACAACCACTTAATGTCACACTTTTGGGCATGAGTCTCCTTCAATAATAAGATGCAAATTGGAATACTTAACAGTCTTTTGAGATTTCTTTAACAAACTTTCAGGTTTCAGATGGTTTCATCAAAAAGCAAGTGATAACCAAACTTTATATTCCATGTAATTTTGAAAATCAGACTTGCAGTCCTTGGAAACGAACCCGGACCCCCGACATGACAGGTCGATTGTTAACTACTATTCTATCATTTGTTAATCTAATATGTACTTAAATGCATTTCTGCTTCTGAAAACTGCGAGCAAGTTGCCCATTTAGCATTGAACCTCTGACCGACATTAAGCTGTTATTTTCCCTTAACGCTTACTAGTGAACTAACAAGCTAAATCTGGTTTTAATGTTTTATACATATATGTTAAATGTGTGTATGGGAAAGGTTTGATAAAACAATAATTGTTAAAACAGAAATCACGAAAATATTGTTTTGTCAATATGTTTTAAACATTTATTTTTTATATTAGCTCTGTGCTCGCGGCTCCGCACGTGGGGATATATATATAATTCTGAAATAAAAGCAGCCTAAGTTACTCCTTATTACATCGGCTATCTGTCAGTGAAAGTCCCGTCAAAATCGGTCTAGCCATTACATAGCTAATCTATGTCCGGAACAAACAGAGAGACAGACAGACTAACACAAATTATTTATTTATGTACGGTGCATACATATATATGCATTTAGTAAAAAGCGTTTTATAATATTAACAGACACTCCAATTTTATTTATTTGTGTAGATCCGTTTATTGGTAATTTCCAAATTCCAATCATTGTAAATACAATACTATCATTATAACTTGGAAAGATAATGAAATAATTGTGGTTAAAAGGAAAATATTGCAAAGTTGTTTTAAAGCCAGGATATTTGTATCATAATATGAGGCAGTATAAAAAATACACATTCGATAAACGCAAATTAAATAGCAAAGCCGTTGCTTTTTAGTACGCGTCAAATCAAACGAAGGACGATAGAAGCAGAGACGTCATTTATTTTGTTTGAAAGGATCAAGTTGATTATGTCAAATCAAATAACTGGTATAAGTCGATCGATGTAAAGAGCTCCATACATAATTCGGGATGGCGCACGGTGAACAAGTGCTTGGAAGTTTTTCATAATATGTGCTGTTTCATTTAATTGGTATTATGTCTCGAAGATTTCAAACCTAATATAAAAAGTAGCAAAATCCCTGCTAGCATAAAATACTTTAAAAATACGTAAAATTATCGAAACAAATGAATTCAATAAATATTAATAATAAAAGTAATGAGGAAAAAAATCAAAATAATTTCAAAATTAACGCCAGACTCAAAATACAAAATGAAGTCTATTGAAATTTAATATGACATGGTAACTGGTAAACACATGATAAATTGACATATTTGACTTATTGTTTCTAACTTTTATTTGGAAGGCGCGTCATGTCTAGTAACGTTGAAAAAAGCGGGAAAATTTCCCGTTTCTTTCCAATTCCTTCGTTTTTATCTAAGTTTTATTGGAAAATTTCAAGAAAAATATACATGAAATATTTCATGCTTTTTAAAAACTGAAAAAAACAGAAAAATATGAAAGAAACGGAAAAGTATTGATGTGTTCGATGAAAAGTATTGATTGATGTATTGGATTTGTTTTTATTGTCATGCGCAGTGAAAATTAATAAAATGGTTAAAAACGAACTATCGTTTTTTTCGCCGAAAAAACAATTTGTTTCTTTCAGAATTTTCAACGCTCTAGAGTTATAAATACTAATGTGATGTCAAGTTTAAATTAAATTAATAAATGTGGACTGCGCTGATCCCATGGATATAAGAAATTATCAAAAAAAATTTATTATCTTTTATTCCACCCTCAATCCTTTATTATCCAGAGCGCTAAAAAAGAACAAAAAGAACGCTACTACGCCATTAAAGACGAAAATAAAAACTAAACTAATTAAAAAGCCAGACTTGATGAAACGAATCGTTTTAGCAATTCCGTTAATGGCTATAATCACATTTATTGCTGTTTGAGTATCACGATACAAAACGCGGACACGCAATAGTTAGGGCGGGGGCTATTACAGCTTTAAACAAATTATACCTCAGGGGCCTCACTGCAGTTTACAACGGGGTAGATAGAACGAAGAGCAAACTGATCCGACCAACGAATTAATCTTTTTGGTGTTACAAAAACTTAAATTTTGAAAATACTTCCCATTTGCTTATAAAAATGCCAACTGGAGTAGTAAAGTCCGTTATTGTTCAAAGGACATTTAAAATAACGCTGTTACGCCATTAAAGGTAAAGATAAAACTAAATAAAAACCCAGATCAGATCAGATAAACCAAATCGTTTGACTCCCAGATATCAATTCCGTTAATGGTTATAATCACATTTATTGCTGTTTTAGTATCACGATACAAAATGCGGACACGCAATCATAGTTAGGACGGGAATCATTACAGCGTTAGATAAACTATACCTCAAGGGCATGACTGCAGTTTACAGTGAATATAACGAAGATAAAACTGAAGTGAGGTACAAGTTTTCTTTTTGGGATTTAAAAAAAATGTTGATGTATATTTGTACAAAATCTTTTCATAATAGATTTTTACTGATCGCTTTTAAATTTAGTGCTACGTTGTATTCGAGAAACTGCATGTTTAAGTAGTATGATTTTATAACTAATTTATGTACTGCGTAGATGGACACACGAACAGACGGACAGCGGAGACTTAGTAATATGGTATCCATTGAAACAATTGGCACGGTTTTTTTTTACCTTTAATGGTGTAGTGGTCTTTTTAATATTGTCTGATAAGTAATGAATTAGGCGTCATATACCTACCTGATAGGTACGGAACGCTAAATAATTCAAAATATTTTATTTAGTATTCCACGTACAATCCTTTATTATTCAGAGGATATTAAAAAGAACGCCGCTGCGCCATTAAAGGCGAAAATGAAAACTAAAACTAATTAAAAAACCCAGACTAAAATAACCAAATCGTTTGAACCCCCGGATAGCAATTCGGTTAATGGTTATAATCACATTTATTGCTGTTTGAGTATCACGATACAAAATGCGGACACGCAATCATAGATAGGGCGGGGGTTATTACAGCGTTAGACAAATTATACCTCAGGGGCATGACTGCAGCTTACAGCGAATATAACGAAGATGAAACTGAAGTGAGGTGAACAAGTTTTCTTATGGGGATACAAAAAAATCTTAATGTACATTTGTATAAAATCTTTTCATAAAAAAAATACTGATTGCTTTTAAATTTAGTGTTACGTTGTATTTGAGAAACTGCGTGTTAAAGTGTTTTTGTAACTAATTTGTGTACTATGTAGATGGACATACACATACACACGGACGGACAGCGGAGCCTTAGTTATTTTTTTATCGATTGGCACAATTATCATAGTTTTTTGTCTTTAATGGCGTAGCGGCATTATTTTAATAAAGTCTGAAAAAACTGAACTAAAACTGAACTAATTAAAAAACCAGACTAAATAACCAAATCGTTTGATAGCAATTTGGTTAATGGTTATAATCACATTTATTGCTGTTTGAGTATCACGATACAAAATGCGGGGGTTATTACAACGTTAGACAAATTATACCTCAGGGGCATGACT
>DWNR01003154.1:0-12108 GCA_018250455.1 Polygonus leo | reverse complement strand
AATAAAACATAGGGTATTAGAAAATCGTCAAAGAATCACTTAAAACTGTTTCAAACAATATCACCAACACCAACATTTTGCTCAACAGTCGTGCATCAACATCGCCCGTGCCACCATCATCGACGTCGGGGACACTGCCGCGGCCCGGCACGAAGCAGGTGACGGTGACCGTCCAGGAGACGGTGGTGGAGCCGGCGCTCTCGCAGCCGCAGCCGCCCACCACCGCCGTCCGCCATCACCACCATGCGTCCAGTGCCACTAAGGAACTGGATGATCTGATGGCGTCGCTCTCAGACTTTAAGGTAAATACTCAAGTACTACTAATATTATATCCAGGTGGTTGAACTCGTTTAGTTCGACCGGGGAGGTACCACCGCAACCCTCATAATCCTCCGTGAAGCAATTATTGTTTCGGTTTGGAGAGGCGTGGCTGCCGGCTACACTTATACACGAGGTGAACATCTTAGTCCTCAGGCGTAGCAACACATCTGTGGTCAACCTTGGGTCAATCGTACTTGGGGAGGGTGTAAATAGTAACTTTAACGTAGATCCTAATTTTAGGGTAAATACGCAATACTCAGATACTCAACAAAGATAACCTTGTAGTTGTTAGCGTCTTGTCATAGCAGAGTTTGAATCTTGGGTGTGAATTTGAGACAAACCACACATATTTATGGAACTTATGTTTATATTCAACGTTAAACTAAATTAGCGGTCGAAAACTTGTTTACAGGCAAAGATAATATTGCCAAAATAGAGTATAAGTGGGCTGAACTTGTTTCTGATTTATATAGAAAACAATATACAAATGAAACTGTCTGATTGGCTTAGTGACTGATTCTCTAAATAACAATTGACTGATTAAAGCACATTCTTTGCCAGGATCTAAACTTCATATAACTTTGCACAATTCCCATGCAAACAGAGAAGGAAATCCAATCCCTTACTGAACAAATAAAGTAATAGTTTATATGAAAATACAATATTAAAATAAGTAACTACGCATACAAAATACAAGCAAAAGCTAATTTCATTATAAATATTTCTTATATGTAAGTTATTCGCAAATATTAGTTTAGTAGCTCGCAAGTCCCTTTGATACATAAATTAAATTTAATTGCCGTTCGTAGAAAACATGAATATGGCTTACGATAATTATGAGCTCAATCCTACTAATGACCTGGATGATTTTAGAGCTTCATGGCCTCAGGGTCATGCGTGCCAGTTCTGCCGCAAGAAATGTAGTTCAGGGTCATTATCAAGGCAGTGTTACAGTATATTTAATTTACTCCCACTTTTGGATAGAAAATTAATTCTAATTTTATAACAGTTCTAAAAAAATAACTGTGTTATATGTACTAAAAAGTTATATTATTTTGTATGTTATTTCCTTTTATAACTCTGTCGTAACAACAATAGTTGACAGTATGTTGCTTGCCAAAAAATTATTAGCATCATTATCTGCAGTTACGTGTACGAACATTGCATGTGTGTGTTGACGAACTCTTCTCTTGGAGTTGAGATCAAAATTTCATTCATAATCCGACTATTTACTTAATAAACACTACATTTTATCGTTTCAGTGTACGAATTGTTCGTTACGTTTACCGCGATCTCGGTTTCATGGGAGCATAAACAATAAGTTGAGTCATCGCCACTGTAAGGCCTAATATCGGGCGGCAGCTGTCACGGCCACCTCGGCACACTGCACTAGAGCAAACTTCGTTTTTCCGTTTATTATAATATTTACAAGTCTCCTTTCTTGGTCCACGGCTATTTCCAGCCGCGCCAGCAGCCGTCACTCCAGCGTTCCCGTCGTCTCTTTCCCGCCTGTTGAAAAGCTCGCAGCTAAAGATAGTCCCGGGCGTTACATCACAGGCGTAGTGGGGCCGCGAGCTTGTAATATTAGAGTACATAGTCAAACATTTCACGCGAGCCGCATTCGCTCCAGTACTCTGCGACCGGCCGGTTCCTTTCCGTACGTTGCTACCAACGACTTTGCGATCTGCGGCTTGGACTCGAGACATTGCCGTTCTCGAGTCCAAGCTGCAGATCGTAAGGCAAGCAATACAATTATTGTCGATTCCCACGCTGCTATCGTAATAACACTTTTGATTCTATCAAAAGCAACGGATAGTAGAACGGGAATCGGAATTTATGTTGAATTTTCTGAATCGGCAGGTGAGCGGAGCAGGGGTAGCGCCAGGCGGTGAACCAGGGACCCACGTGTACCGCGAGAAGCGCGCGTGGCAGGAGCACTACCGCAGCAACCCGCGGCAACCCGAATCCGCCTCTCTGGAGCATATGCTCGGATCCCTCCGGGCAGACATGAGCCGTCAAGGAGTACAAACCCCCCAGAAGGGGTGCTGCAATGCCTGCGAGAAGCCCATCGTCGGACAGGTGGATGTCTTGGACTTTCCGGAGTGCGACTGGAATTCCACCCAACTGAAGCGACTGGGCGTTTCAACCGATGAATCGCCTCGTTCGAAGTTGTTGCGTTGTGAAATCGAGTCGTAAACTCCTGTTTTAAAGTGTGATCGTTTTACGAGTGAATATGCGAACTGTTCTCTTGTGCAGGTCATTACCGCGCTGGGCCGCACGTGGCACCCGGAGCATTTCACCTGCGCGCATTGCAATCAAGAGCTGGGAACTAGGAACTTCTTCGAGCGCGATGGAAGACCCTACTGCGAGCCGGACTATCACAATCTTTTTTCGCCGAGATGCGCCTACTGTAACGGACCCATCCTCGATGTTAGTGAAGACAATTTTTTATTTCAGATGACCTTAGCTCTCTCCGCTGGATTCTAAACCTCGGTTCCTTTGCAGAAATGCGTGACAGCTCTGGAGAAGACCTGGCATACGGAGCACTTCTTCTGCGCTCAATGCGGGCAGCAGTTTGGGGAGGATGGTTTCCATGAAAGGGATGGCAAGCCGTACTGCCGCACGGATTACTTTGACATGTTCGCGCCGAAGTGCGGTGGCTGCAACAAGCCCATCATGGAAAATTATATCTCCGCTCTAAACACCCAATGGCATCCAGATTGCTTCGTGTGCAAGGTCAGTATTCTCGGCCGGACAGCAGTTTCGATCTCATTACAGCGGACTGAATTATATATGACAGGTGTAGTATTGTCTACGATGCCATAATCTAAACGAGCGTTTACGCCAGGTTAAGTATAAATCAGCTTAAGAGTTCAAATAAAAAAAAACATTGGACTTTTAAGCGATGAAATTGCCCTAACAAAATGTTTCTATCTAAACAGGAATGCCAAAATCCCGTCAAGGGCAAATCTTTCTATGCCATGGAAGGAAAACCGGTATGCCCTACATGCGTCGGAGTCGACGAGGAAGAATAATGAATGCAAACAACAATGTCCCCAACAAAATGGATGCCCTCCCCATAATTCTCTTACAGCTATGCTCGCCAAAAGGTCACCGGCTAGTTACCTGCGAAGGAATGTACTGTAAACACAACACTACACAGATAATACTCGGTAGCGCAAACGCACCGTAACTTCCTAGTCTTAGCGTACTTAAAATAGGGAATCTAATTTATGTAATATATTTTTGTAATACTATTGTACTGATAAGGTTTATACAATAAAGAGAACAAAAAATAAATATTAAAAAAATAAAGATAAAAATAAAAATAAAAAAAAAACAACAAAAACAATATAAACAAAACACAATAATGATACGAGTACGTAACGTATGTATGAATGTACGTACGTGCGTCCGGCAAGGTCGGGTGCGTGCGTCGTAGCAATGAACTCTTATCAAAGCATTGTTGCGTCTGAACTAGGGACGTGTTTAAAAACCCGATGAAATAGTAAATGAGGTCAAGTGCTAGGCGTATAGGGTTTCCCGTCCGCCACCCGCGACGCTAAATATAGCGCGTGACGTCACGGGCGTCGCAGCCACACCGGCTCCTTTAAATCAGGCCGGATTGTTTATGGGCCACTGGATTTAAAGCTATTTTTGACGCAATGCAATTCTAATAACACTGTCGGTACCGAGATATTCATTTTTATCAAACTGCTAGCCTCGTTTTTTTACGAATAGTCTGTCTGGTGACTTTTTCTCGATGTTTCTCGCACAGGATCGATTTAGGAATGCCTATTTTCTACACTTATGAAACTAGATGAAATTATTTAAACAATTGTTTAGGTGTAACACCTCGTGTACTTCGACGGAGGACTCTTCTTTCTTGTCATTATTTTTTGTCTATCAATTACAAACAAAATACTATTCATTTTAGATAGAAAAATATGCATTTTAGATATTAATCCCAAAATCGCACTACGGCTTGTGGTTAATATTCTAAATATTAGTTTTTTCACTCCTCCACTTAAATATAATATCGCTTATTTACGCCTTTTTGTTCGCCAAGTCCATCGCCAGCCTCATAGCCCTCCATGAAGCAATTGTTGTATTGCGTTTTTGGAGAAGCGTGGTTGCAGGCTATACATCCACATGAAGTGACCATTGGTTATAAATGTCCATAATTGGCAATGACTTACCATCGGGTCTATAGCAGGCTCGTTTGCTCTTGCCCCTGATGTTACTTTAATCGTAGATAGATAAGGGGGAATTTCTAGACTTTAGGATCTTTAACTGAGCGACATGCTGGTACCACGGATAGATTTTCGAGAATAATGTCTCCATTACAATATCCAATGTAACATTACATTTTCCGACGCAACAATAACATCTGACGACGTTTTGACGCAACGTAACAATTGGGGACAATAAACGTCTTATTTTTGAAGAATTTATCTTTTTCGCAATTCTGAAAAATAATGTAGGTTTCCATTTCGCAATTCCACAATGAAATACTGTTTTCATGACACTTAATAATTGTTTTGAGTTAACAGAGAATAGCTTGGTGGAGAAGTGCCAGTTGCAAAAAATGAACAGATCACTAAATCATTGTAATAATTTATCAATGTCTAAAATAAGTAAACAATAAGGTGCAGATACTTTTGTTTTGGAATGTTGGAAGAACTTTTCTTTCAAAATAACTTCTGTTGAGACTACGTCAATCTGTGCGAAACCCTTTACATATCAATACAGGAAAGATAAGAAGATAATTTTAATAGGCTTTTAAATAATAACACCATTATCGTTGAGAGATTAATAGAGGAGAATTATGATAAGGTTTAAAATAAATATATAGAGGAGCTAGTGAACAAACGGCCAAATCGTATCTATTCTGATTCATTTTTCTTATTTTCTCGTATTTTTTTGCATTTCTTATAATTTATAAAACCAAAAATCAAATCAATAAAATAATGAATTTAATATTTATATTAATCAAAAAATTACACCTTTTTTGCAGCAGTTTTTTCAAATAATTTAAATATTTCGCAATGGAGGTTTTCTGCTATCGCTGTTTTTTGCTATCGCTTTTATAAGGATAATTTAATTAAACAAAATTTAATTTTTAAACAACAATTTAATCAAACAAAAATTTAAAAGAGTCGGTACAATATATCTAACGTGCAATTGTTACAGGACTTTGAAGTTACGGTTGCAATAATAATTTCGTTCAGCGAGACTCCAGCGTGTGTCGTCATTTCACTGTAATGTCACAGCTCTGGCCTTTGCATATCGGTCCTCGCTAAGTACTTAAAAAATTCATTGGTGTGCAGTCACTTTCATCGTTCGTTTCTTTTTTTAACGATTGCGGATACAAAGAAATATATATCTACAAATATTATACATTGTCCTTATTTTTCAATAAAAATAGCAAAAAATTGTAAAAATACTAATAAATATTAGTACGACAAATTCGGATGTGGAAGAAGAATTCATAATAGTTTTATTTTAAAAGCTGCAAAATTTATTTTAAATCTATGTATGAATATCTTAATATAAAGTACTATACTTGTTAGTGCATAAATAGCGTGTATAAAGTGTGTCGAACTATTTCATTATTCTTTGGGTTCCTTGAAAGGAATCGCTTCTAAGAAATAAGTTAATTAGGCAGTTGTTTGTGTTACTTCACTATTATATTGTTTTTCTCCTATATATTTCTTATATATTCTTATATGTTTGTGATCTTGTGTTGTATTTTTACTCAAATGTCATAAAATCATTCCACAGGAGTGCCGAGAGCCGTTCCACGGCGGGTCCTTCTTCGAGCACGAGGGCCAGCCGTACTGCGAGACGCACTACCACGGCAAGCGCGGCTCGCTGTGCGCCGGCTGCCACAAGCCCATCGCGGGCCGCTGCATCACCGCCATGTTCCGCAAGTTCCACCCCGAGCACTTCGTCTGCGCCTTCTGTCTAAGGCAGCTTAACAAGGGCACCTTTAAAGAACAGAACGACAAGCCCTACTGCCATGCCTGCTTCGACAAGCTCTTCGGTTAGACTTTCCATGAATGGCGCTGCAAATGCATTGGCATCACTTGTTAAATTAACATCACCGCAAGTTTCGCTTGGATTACTTTTTTTGTTAGAACCAACTCAATTTCTTAATTGACTATTGAAAAACAGAGAGCATCTTCTTTTACTACATATCCTTCAAAAAACGCATAGACTAAGTGTCCCATAAATGACTCTCCAACTATGTTGGTGTCAATCACTATTTTATCATCTACGCAGTATTCCGCAAATTCAACCTGTAGCTCTTCGTTTGTAACGTGTGATGTGACTTAACAACGGAATCATCTATAACTTTATTAGCATCACTTGTTAAATTAACATCACCGCAAGTTTCACTTGAATTCCTTTTTTTGTTTGAACCAACACAGTTTCTTAATCGACTATTGAAAAACAGAAGAGCGTCTTTTTTACTTCGTATCCTTCAAAAAACACATAAACTAAGTGTCCCATAAATGACTCTCCAACTGTATTAGCATCAATCACAATTTTATCATCTACGCAGTGTTCCGCAAGTTTCATCCTCAACACTTGGTCTATAACATGTTTTTAAGACCACTCAACATCGAGGAACAAAAGTACCAAATCTATTGGCACGAGTCATTCGACAAGCTCTTCAGCTGAATTTGCTATAAATCGCGGTTAGCATTTACACAAATTTGCAAAGTCTCTCATACTTGGAGCACGAAGGCCAGTGTAACATATATTTAAGACAATTCAACAATGGAATCATCGAGAAACACATGTACCAGGTCTATTGTCACAAGTCATTCGACAAGTTCTTCAGCTGAATCTATACATATAATAAAACAGTAAAATAAATCTGTTTGTTCGGGCTAATCTCCGAAACTACTGGACGGATTCGAATGAAACTTTTTTGGTGTATAGATACTAAGCCTGGTCAACATTTAGAACACTTTTTACTGCGGGAAAAACGTTCATTCCTACGGGAAATTCAGTAATATTTATATGGCAGAACAACGTTTGCCGGGTCAGCTAGTTTGCTATAAATCGCGTTTTGTATTTACACCAATTTGCAAAGTCTCTCATACTTGGAGCACTTGGCATTACTTGTTAAGTTATGTTGGATAATTAGCACTTGTTAAATTAACATCACTGCATGCTCCACTTGAAAACATTTTAAGCGGCTTCTGTTTGAAATAACTCAATTAAAACACTTTTAATCAGCAGAGCAACATTTTTGTTAGTTCGCGTTCTTCGAAAAAAACTTTGACAAACTGTTCTACATATAGCTCTTCAACTGTAATAGCATAATCCATTACGTTCTCATCACCACAATGTTGCGGCGATATATTTGACGCTGTAATTTTATTTATTTACATGACTCGTTAAGTTTAGAACTGCTTGATCTTGATCAAGTTATCATATTGTTCAAGTCCTTGAAAGAATACAAAAAATAAAACTTCAAGTCATAATTACTTTGAACTTTGAAGTCGGTGAAAGAAAACAATAATCCAAATAACAAACCTTACGTCGATAAATCTTTGATAAGAATCAGACGGTAATGCTGTATCGATGTGACTTGTAGAGTGATTGAATGTAATGTCATTCTGATGTATTATATTATAAGTAAAATGTCTACAGATTAAATAAAGCAGATATTTATTAAATTCATAATTAAATAATATAGCATTTGTAGATATTTCATAGACTACGAAGAACATGCAATAAAACACTGCCTAAATTTTTTTGAAACCTCTATTGACTTCGACCAATCTTAATCAGCTATTGTACTAAATATTAGAACATAATTTTATGTTTTAACCCTTGTCAATTTATATTGTTTTATTTTAAATACAAGACCCCTTATTAATAGAGTGTAGAAGATGAAGGTAAACAGAAGATATAAGAGGGATTCTCTTGTCGAACGAAAGTTGAACCGTAAAACTGTCTGAAAGAAAACCAGGGCCTTTATTCTGGAAAATAATTCCAATTGATTGGAATTGAAACTTAATCAATATTACCTGCCGCCCATGGACATCTATAAAATCAACCTTAAGTACGATTGACTCATACCTAAGGTTGATCACAGATGCTACCCCTGAGGGCTAAGATGTTCGCCTCGCGTTTAAGTATAGCCGGCAACCACGCCTCCAAACCGAAACACACACAATTGCTTCATGGAGGATTATGAGGGTGGCGGCGGTACCTCCCCGGTCGAGCTATATGCGTTCTACCACCTGGCAGGTCTTTCTTGGCAATTCCTATTCCGATCTACTGGAATTATTTTCAAGGATACTACCCAGTTCCTAGTAACAGAACTGTACTGGAGTGAGTTGTTTGATGTCTTGTCAACGTAGGAGTTGTGGTCAAAATCGACATTTGACAACTAGAGTAGTCAATAAAACCACGGTAAACAATCTCCAGTAATTATAACACTATCGACTGGCTATTTACTGTATTTTATAGTCTTTTGTATGAACACATAGAATGTCCTTCATACCTCTAGCCATACCTATACCTATAGATTTTTAAAAGTTGTAATAAAAGAAAATAATACATGAGCATGCTAGATTTTTTATAGAAATTCTTAAACAAAAAACATTATTTGATTTTATATGATATGTATCAGTTTATGCTTGAGAAATATGAAATCAATGCATTAAATGTTTTATTTTATATCCATTTTTAGACTATATGACTTGCACAGGCAATTACAAGAATGTCCGAAGGCAAGACTGACAGTGTGTAACATGACCCATGTAAATTATGTTCGTTTTTGGAAATAATAAATTAAATATTGGTTAATACGAGCTAAAAGTAATTAAGCAATTTATTGTTATTATTGCTAATGATAAAGTTATATTCATGTAGACCTAGAATCTAGATATATTTGTGACTTAATATTACATGTGATGAAACTAGAATATTTGTACAAGTTCTAAAATTTAGATAGATTTTTTCTTATAAATTATACGAGATGTGCAATTTGGTCAAAAATGTCAAAGACGTTAACAAAAAATTATTATGAGAATATGTAAAAATATTAATGAGATAATTAATGTCTAGGTTGTAAGATGTTTCGGGATTTTGAAAATATAATTATTAATAATTAAGAAGAAATATAAAAATAAAGATGAGTGAATGTGTCCGCGATGTCGATTCATATTTAGTTTTTATGTGCATTTTACGTTGTACGCTTTGTTTATTATTTTATTTATAACTATGTTAATGATTTAATTGTCACGCGCTAGTTTTTGTAGCAATCATTAGGTTGTAGGGAGAAAATAAATACTGGATATATACAAAAAGAAATCTTATCATAACATTACACATTGTATGCATCCCATTTAGGTCTGTCCAAAAGAAAAAGTCATCTGAAAGATAATATTTATTAATAGATGATAAATTATATTATTATTCCGTATATATCCATCAGAACATAGTACGTACTAAAGAGTACGTGTATTCTCAACTCATGCAGCGAATAAAATACATAGAACGTTAAAAGTTACGCCAAATATTTTCATGGAAGTCATGGTTAAATTCAAATTGATGGTCACACAGTCGTCTCAATCACGCTTATGATTGTAAAAAGTGACAGAAAGAGACGATAAGAATTATACATTTCCTTCTATAAATTTAATACGCTGTATGTTTCAACTGCACAAATTTCAATTCCGTCTATAATATCGCCTTTCATTCATTTTTAAAATATTAACATTTAAGCCGCTACAAAAAGTTCTCTGTGACAAATTCTCCCACTCAATTTTAATTAAGTTCAATATTCTTCCATTAGTGTAACGAACTGTACAGTTATTTTGTATTGCGTTATTTACGTGTTATATTTTATTATTCAATTACGTTATCGCTTTCCGCTAGTTCGTTAAGTGTGAGTGCCAAACGCGTGTAAATCAATTTAGGGCAGTTGCTTGGAATGTATGAAAATAATATTATTTCAATTTAAATTTCAAATAACAGTATTACGCTCGCCACAAAACAATATTTTACTTATATCAATGTCAGGGCCTAGTTTTTACCACTGGGTTATGTCTACCTATGTAATGATTTTTAGATTTCGATTAACAACTTTTAATTTTTCCCAATGTCACAATTACGAACGTATGCCCTTTACTTTATACATCTTTGCAGCTCTACCCATTACCCTAATCTTAAACTTTGCCATTTTATGAATCAAATTTTCAAAGGCACTAACACGTTTCTTCAATGATTTTAATTATAAGTCAGTTCCACTGAAATCTCAAGATATTTCGGATTTGCCAAGTTTATATTATAGTGGAAAAACTAAATGAACTTAATAAATAAACATATTGATTGATACATTTGCCCTTTTATAACACTTATCGTGAGCAACTGCCCATCTGTTGACGGCTCGATAACAGGTGCAGCAAATGTGGGTTACAAGTTAACGACGGTAGATATATGCAGTACTTGATGTATGTAATCTTAAGAGCGATTTTATTGAATCTGTAATATTTTAACAAATATATTTCATGTTTTTTTGAAGAATTTGGTTTTTTATTTTACTTTAGGTCGGTACCCAAACCTATAACTAGAACGTAGCGACTAGCGATAAAACTATTTGTTATAGGTATATTGTTTCCAATAAACACAAAGTATTTATAATATTGTCATGACACATAATGATGTGATATGTTAGAAAAGCTAGAATGCTTACAGCTTACATAGTGTAATTCATCAGTTAAGAGAATACCTAATATAAGTGAATTCTCAATACTAAATGTATTCAACTTCCGTTTTTATTAAGAGTTTCTAGTGAATGTTAATAACTGTTAACCAAATAATTCTTAATTAAAACTTCCAAAATCTTTGTTTATTTCGATATGGTTATTTATAATATTACAAAAACAATGACACATATTTTCTCAATAAAAAGCTTGCAATTCAACTAATTATAAGTTAAAATTGGTCTAGGATTACAAATAAGAATCTAGAAAATTCCTAATCATACTTGCCGTAGATGCCGTTTCAACATTTTATCTACCTTTAACAGAGGGTTAATCGATCAAAATACAAGGACATTTCATGGGAAAAAGCGGTTGTGGACAACAGGCTATGCATAATTTAATCTTACGAACCACAATCATAATTATATATAGATATGTCTGTGATAGGTACGGACAGTATCGATTTTAGCTAATCAATATATTGTTAGAAGGACTACATGACATGTATGAATATACTTTACCTAATTATGTCGGTAATACCAGGGTTCCGTACCCGATGGAAAAACACCCTATTAATAAGACTTCGCTGTCCGTTCGTCGCCATTCCATAAACCGGTATTTTCACCATTATTTATTCGTATCTTTTGAACCGTTATACGTACTTTTATATTGAAACTTACAACTAAAATTATGACTTTCAATATATAAGAATAAGTCTCCCTCCATACAAGAAATTATTTTTGATGTTTTTTCTAGAACTAAGTTCTATAAAATTATATAATATTACTACATTTACATTTCAATAGGTCATCACACTCACACTTGACAGAATATTTTTATGTACCGATAAACGATAAAAGGTACGTTTGTAAATGAGCATAAAATGCATAGAACATTCTGGTATGGCTAATGAAGTTCATAATCACTATTTATGTGAATGGCTGTCGCTTATCAGCGAACATTTTCCAATTTTAAAAGATAGTGACGTTACATTAACAGCTTTTTTAACAGGCATCACGTTATTAAGGTTTCGATATGTATGAATCAATGTACT
>DWNR01003153.1:0-12109 GCA_018250455.1 Polygonus leo | reverse complement strand
CATCATACTAAATTTTAGGGGGGTCATTACACAAAAATACTGAGTATAATAATATGAATGGCATCATAAAACAAATGAAGTCTTCTTTTATTAAATAGTGTTAGTAATAATATTTTGAATGTCTGCAGTTATATCTGGTTTTCACCTTATTATTATTCTGTGACCCCCCCCCCTTAAAACCGCGCCAGCATACGTCTCTAGCTGGTCGTCGGGACGTATAAACGGCGTCCTTGTAACTGCCGCCTGTAATAGGGTAGAACTTGTTACTCCGTAAAATCCGTTTTTGTATTAATTGTCTTGAAATGTAAACGTTTTCATGTGTGCGATGTTCTTTGCAAGTGTGACAGAATATAATATGGATCACAGATTATAAAAGCAAGGGGATGTGTTTGTTTTTAAGTATGAGTTCTAATGCCATTGCTCTGAACTGTGAAGTGGGCACATTTACATCCGATTTGTTTTAAACGTGTTGAAAGTTTTATTTCCTCTTCTCTTTTATACATACTTTTACGTTGTGAACTCTGAGCATTTTTACTTGACAGTCGAAGAGTATGTATAAAGAAGCCATCAGTGGTCATATGCACATTTTGTACGCATTCACAGAAGCAAGATCTGAAGCATCTTACCACATTCCCTTGTTTATATGATTTGTGATTTGAACATACATTTAACATTACGCCTCTGAAGACAAAGTCCTCCCTTCTGTGTAAATGTCCATAAATATCCATTTATTGTAATATTATTGGAATACTGACTTAAAATAGCGTTACTACACTGAAACCGTTTAACTTTTAAGCCAGTTAATAATGCGGTATATACTATTGTTATGGTAGTGTGGTAGAGGTTAACAATTAACATGTTGTGCCCTTATTATATTAATAACAACGTAACACCATTTTTACATAAAGTCTTAGATCTACGCGCGTCTTAAAGGTGAAAGGGGTTGAAACAAATTTTGCGGTTTGTTTCACCTCCTTTCACTTTTTAAGGCTTTAAAATTAGTCTTGGGATCGAGTCGATAGGGTGCAGCGGTTGCTAGGTTTCCAGTGAATTGAGTCATTATAGACAAACAGATTTCAGTGTAAATATATATTTTACGTAATTGAAGTACCAAACGATCAATAACACGGTGAATCCACTTGGTGGTAAATGAATATTGTCGGCTATGACGGTTTTGGCAAATCTTATAGGACATTACAGAGGGACTGTTGGATGTTAATTACGTGAGTTATTGTTTTCCCACATCATTTAATATGATGATTTTACTTCATAATTTAATATGAAGTTCCATAAAATTAATCTGTTTTGTATATATTATGACTCAGTATAGGATTTTGTGGGCGTCCGTTCTCTCAGTACTAACTTACTTCTCTCTTTCTCTACGTATCATCTCTTTAAATAAAGTTAAATCACATATTGCATATGAAAGAAATTGGTTATAGTACTGAGAGGGCAGATGATTTAGCTGTCATTAACCTCCATGGACCTATAAAAATTCCGTTTAACATGAATACGTAAAACACCAAGTACATTAGTCACAATGGAGATTATAGACCAGCTCGGGTGTACATATAGATGTGCTTATTGATGCGCGACACGAACGCTTAAATATAAAATAAGTAGGGATAAGTCGCTTGTTTCACCGCCAGCGAGTAACCACCGAGCGATGTTCGCTACGATCTAGCGTAACGTATCAACCGTTAGTTCATAATCATAAGTTTTATATTGATTCAATATAACAATAATTAAGTAGGTAATTAACTTTTTACTCGCTTTGTACGTTGTAATGTCGATCGCGTACTCGTCGTCGGTGTAACAAGTGAGTGACTGCCATTTAATTTAAGAGTAGGGGTCGTTTTTCAGAGCTGGTATGAGAGCGATTTGAAGTACGGAGCGTAGTCGTAACGATTCTGCTGGTCACTTTATTGGCATATCTAAAAATGTGTGGTGGATAAATAGTCGAGTATTGTTTAAGTGTACGCGACCAATAGTTCGCTATAAGCTATACGCGATACCTGGCTATAAAAATTAACATCTTCTACATTCCTCATACTCATGAAAGATACTTAATTTTTTTTCGGCCGCACAGTTGGCTCCCTTTCACACTGAGTATTAGATTTCATTTAATATTTGTTGATCGAACGGATCTAAAATGGTCGTTGCTACTCTATCATATAAAACTCGATTATTTATTTGTCCTACATTATTTTTACTAATTGTCATGTATGAATCGAGTAAATGCGGTGTCGATGTTCGAAATATAAATTTCTGTCACTTGATAATATAATTATCCTTTCAGAATGAGCGTAGCCCGAGAGCAAAATTTATGTAAATGAGTACATATTTTTTCTAACCCCTTAATCTTCTCAACTGTCATTATGTCATGAGAGCATGAGAGCATAAGCCGGAGAGGCTTATTGCTTCTTTGACTAATCGGGAATAATCTTTCGGAGTAACATCAAAATGCCGTATAAGTGTTTTAAGTAGGCGGTATATGTTAAATAGTAAAAAATTCATCTATAAATTCCATAATAAATTTAAATTTTAAAACCAAATACATATGTTGAATCTATATTTGCCAATAAATTTGATTTGATTTTGTAAAGATATGTAAAAAATTCACGGACTTTCACTCTTAGACTTAAATGTCTAATTTAAATCAAGTTATTTAAATCATTTGTATATTCTATATGTTTATAAGATATAAATCTATACTACCAGTGAATTTCGCTTTCTAACTTTGACTAACTTTAACAATAATAATTTTATTTTAACTGAAGACTATTATTTTTATAAACGAGACTACTTTGACTTGATTATAATATCAATATCTCCTTGATTTAGGTTCTGTTGCTTTTACTTGAATTTCAATAAAAGGATAAAGAGATTGTAAAAGTCTTCAGTTAAAATATTTATCTATCTGCGCTATGGGTCCTTTCGGCCATGCGTTCAGATATACGTAATTTGTGTACGTTCACGTAACATCTATGGGCCGCCTTAATGGATAAGGGTTTAATTACCGAAATCGTCAAAAAATCACACGGAAAGAGGAACAATTGAAACAAAAAGAAAGAAAAACAAAATACAAGGAATGGGTCAAAGTAAATGTGGCAATGGAATGCGCGCTTTCAAGTTAAAAGAGTAATAGTTTATTGTAAGTAATAAATTAAAATAAAATATACATTATACTAATTAAATACATGTTCAAGGTTAAATGCAACGGTTGTGAGAGAGGCCTAATGTAGTTCAGACAGATGATTTTACGTTTCCTACCCGATAATATACTACCTATTGTGTTCGTAGGTTTACTATGTTCAAACTATTGTGCAATTTTACCACGCGTTTTTAAAATAATCATTAAGTTATGTCTACACTGTTATCGTTTTGTTATTGGTCTGCGATTGACTGGTTCTTGTTGGAAATTAACAATTTTAAAGCCGTAATTTGGTTTCATTTTTTGTACTAGAGGACAATGTATAAATCTAGAATTTGTCGCCGAATCAAAATAAGAGCATTTTACTTTTAGAAAGTATTTTCGATCTGTGGTATTTTTCATGGTTAAAAAAGACGCCACACATATTATTATGTTACACATAGTGTTGCTAAAACTACAGACAAAAGATGTGCGTTTTAAATAAATGAAGCCAGTGACATTAGTATGAGGCAAATATTACCAGTCAATCTCAGAGACAAATTGCATCCTGAGCTTGCCCTTTATTGTTAAAGTATTGATTTTTTCAGCGCGTTTTGCTATGTTTTTGTTTTTTTTGTTTGTCATTTGTTTTGTTCCCCTAAGTTTGTTTTTCTCAGAAAAAAAATAGCAGCGGAAGGGTTCTGATTTCTGAAATGATAAGGAGCAATAGTTTTGCAGCGTATGACGCAGTATTTATATAGAATATTGTGCGTTTAACGCGAAAAACCACAGTTTATATAGAAAAGGAATAAAATTTCTTACAATGCGTTTTGTAATTTATTATTTTGACGTAAATATTGTTTTGCTTTATTATTTTTCTTCGTTACTTGCATGTGATTATTTCTAAAAACAGTTTTTAGATTAATTAAGTTTGTATAAAATTAATTGTTAATTTTTTCGTTGAACGAACTCGTAATTATTATAATTATGTACTTTTTTTAGCTTTCAGTTAAGTATTTTTGAAAGGCTAAAGCTAAAACTGATTCTCAAACTTATACTTTTGCGTATCGAAATGGATATGTATAAAAATTTGCGATTTGTACAAAAGTTTCGGCAATTATAAATTGATTGTGCTTTTAGTGTATGACACTTTTTTTTTTAATTTTTGGTTTTGGGTTAAACCCAGGTTCGAATAAAATTTGAACGTGATGAAAATACCTTCCGCTCCCCCCCCGCATAAAGAACAAGCTCAGGCCCGTGTTATGTACGTAAATTATGTGTTCAGAAAGAAGTTTTATTTCATATTACCACTTTACATACAAAATATTACATGGTATAGAAGTATATTACAAAAATGTTGAGATTTTAAACACATAGGTGGATATTATTATTCGTTTTTATTTGTTGTTCTACTCTAAAATAGCCGTGCCAGACGTATTTACATATAGATAGGGTTCTTTTTTGCTTGTATCGTGTTTCAATAGAGTTTTGCCGTTTATAATAATAGTCTATACATAAGTAAAACTATCTAAAGCAAGTTAGGAAAATTTATTGAAAAAAATAATAATGTTATATCTAGGTAATAGTAAAATAGTTTCACGAATATTAATTAATTGTTTAAAACTACGTTTTAGATATTTACTTATTTATTGACACGTATGTTATATGAAAATAATGATTAATCGATGCGTTTGTTTGTTGACACATTACGTAGAACTGATTACATTTCGCTCACACAAACGTAGCTATAGTTAAGGGGATATAAAGCGGTTATCACACTGCCTTGCGGCCTGCGGACGCCGTAGAAATGTTGTAACTTAGACACTTAGCTTCAACGGTACAAAAGAATGCGCGGATCAGTGTGATAACCGCCTAATAGTGAATTTAATTAAAAAAACGTAGTTCCATAATGTACAGTACCTCCAACAGATAACGGGCGATGGCAACTGGTCGAAGCCGAGCGCACGACCACTTGCTATCACGTTACGTAACTACCCCGCCGGTAAGGTTTCCTTTATGTTCATTTTAATAAGTGCAATTATAATTATATACACGCCCGTTGTAAAAAATATATAAGAAAATATATACACATTTAACGTTATTATAAATAATTATTACCCGACACATACGCTAGGAGGAATTAAACAATAATGCGTTACATTCCGACGTTAAAGCGATTTGACTAGTCTCGTGTGTTCAAATACTTCCTTAAATGAGTAATAGCTTAGTTTCATGATAGATTTTACGCTGTGCCGCGCTTGATGGAAAGAAAATATGGGAAAAATGTCTTGAAAAGTAATGGGACCTGTATAACTAATGCCTGACTGAGTTAACACCAAATTTTTTATATAAAAAAATAATAATGTTATTTATTACGAGTTCCGGCGTATTAAGTATTCACGAAACGCGAAGGGGGTCTATCGTTATTTTGTGTATTTATAAATTATTGACGTTGCCACTCGCTGATAGACTTCCTTCAGCATTGTACATTGCAGTGTAACAAAGTAATAATTTTAAGGGATATAACAGAAGTGAAGCTTTGTAAACCGTATTGCTGTTGACATTGTTAACGTTGGTTTGAGTGTATTTCTTTAAACCAACGTGTGCATTGTTTGCTGGGTTGTAAGTAGATGGCGCCACAAACCACATAACTGAATATTTTAATGATACGTAAGCTGTTCATATTCATGTAATCATCTTTATCTGTATATTTGGTCAGTTATAAGTTGCCATATTTATGTGCCCGTTCTCCTATTCGACTTCGACTTCTTGCATATTTGTGGTTTTTACGTTTTCGTAATATTTAAGTTGTTTCATAAGTATAGGTCGAATTGTTATTCTTATTAACTTCACAAGTATCTAAAATAGTAATTGAACATAACGCAAAATGATATATCAAATTAATAGCATAACATATGTTCTGCATTTTTTTCTAATTCTTAAAAAAACCCTGCTCGCGTGTGATATCTATTGTTCACCCTATCTGTGGCAAATAGGATAGTAACCTCTGCACCACGGGAAAATCGTGGGGTTTTAAATAAATTATATGTGATGTCAAGAAGTTTAATTAAATCTTGCAAAGTAATATCGATGATTACTGTAACAAAATGATATAAATCCATCATATAGTAAGTATCCAGTTGGTCTATGTGGTTTGTGGGCAATCAATTTTAAAACAGTTTTGATTAAATGTACCAAGCAATTGTAGATTGTATTTGTATAGAATTCTCTGTTGGGAGTAATCGTTGTGTCGAAGTCCCAACGTGCAGTTTTTAATAATGTTAGTTCCAAGTTGTTAATATAGTTCAGGAAAGTGGACGGCAAATGTTTGTGACGGTATTTCAATGTAGTACAATTTGGCAAAGCCATTGTTTTTTTTTGTTTGTGAATTACACTTATTGAAATGTATTTATGATCGCAAGCTTGAAGGTCAACTGAATTGCAGTCAATGTATATGAAAAATGTAGGTATTAATTGTGTAAATTAGTTTCTGATAAAGCAATGAAGATATTTGCCGTTGGCAATGGATGGATGACAAGCTTGATGACAGCTGTCAACTCTGTTGTGTAAAATGACCTACCTTATGTTGTGTTTAGCAACTATTATTACTTACTATATTACTAATATTATTACTTACTATATTACTAACTTATAGTTCCGAATTCACGTGTATTACAATTAGTGTATCTTTTTCAACTTATATATACTCAGTATAAGTATGTATAGGATATTTTGTTCAAAACTCCGCAATAGGCCGCAATTATATTTTAAAATATAAAAATGAGCGACATAGTAATTTCTTATTAATACTTGCATTAGTTTAGTTGATTTTCAAGCATGTGATATGTTTAGTTGGAACGCTCTCAGTACGAGCCTCGTGTGTTGTAACTTGTATAGCACGTCGCTAGGGGGCGTGACTTTAACTGTACTTTGAAAAAATATACGAAACAAAGTTTGAAGCAAAGCGATTTTGAAGGCTTACGCGAAAATAAACAAATATGGATTTGAATTATAATAAAGGCAAATGAGTATAGGTAATGTACTACTCAATATTCGAACATAAAACTAATGAAAGGGAAAACCTTAGGTTTTTATTCATTAAAGTAACTTTCGTTAGACCATGTAGTTATGGACATATTTTAATAGTAAAAAGTCAAACGTTGTTTTGCCAATACACGATTTAATATGCATTGTAATAATCTTATATTTAATATATAATTTTATATTGCGTATCTGAATTATTTGGATTATCATCGCATGGCAAGCGGTAATGCTTAGAAAAATATTTAATTCATTGGTCATCAGATGACATGAAAATTTTAACATCGTTTAGATGTTGCAAAAGTTTAAAGTAATAGTTAATAGCAATTGACCTGCAAAATTATGTAATAATTTGTTAAACATTGCATCTATCGCTTAATACAATTATGCTAGTAAAGTAGTAAAATTCAAATTATAAAAAGTCATGTGAATGATTTGAATAAATAAATGCTATGCGATATTCCATATATTGTATGCTACTTCCATTTTATATTCAAACCAGTGTAAAGCTTCAAATCGTCTTTAAACACAAAAACCCAGTGAGTGTAAAACAAAATAGTTAATACAAGATTATATCAAAGTTGTTAAAGGTACGCCCTCTAGTGACGCTTAGGTAAGCAGTACGCAGATAGTAGCACCTCGCAATTATGTAGTAACATGTCTAGGTATACATTATATTATTAATTATATGGTAGGTATATACATTTAATTTTATTCCACTTAGTTTGTAACTCGTGTTGAGTTGAAACACTAGATTAGGCATAGACGGGTGCGGACTGTAGTTAAACAATGTGTTGTAAATCATTATATAGTCTCCTTTTAAAATATGCCACCTCAGTAACGTTCACCTAACATAATTTTAATTTTTTCACAACAGAAATGAAAGCACAAAATTATAAGATATTAATCACGCCGGTAATAAGGTCACAAAACAAATTTTATACAAAAAAAAAGAAATTTATACAAAACTTGAATGCATATTCTAAAAGGAGCTTTCGGCTTCATTTGCATTGGTAAGCAATGTATAACTCACATCGAAAGCTAGTGTGAATGCGGCCTTATTTAAATCGTATGTATATTCGCAAAATATACACTTACCGAACTCCTCGCAACCGACGACATGACAAAATGGAGTTCAACGATACCTATACTAGTCCCATTGCAAGTTGAATAGATTTTGCATAAAAAATAATGTTCCTGTAACGGCATAAAATAGTGGTTTTTTATAATGTTAATAATTAGGTTTATTGTGTAACGTCTAGACGAGTCGATGTTTTGCGATCGATGGTGAGTACCGGTCCCTCCGCACCGCCGCAGCAGCGCCGCCACAGTGCGGCAGTTCTGTTGTGTTTGAAGAAATTATATTTTTTTACAAATGGTGCTACTGTTTTGTGTTTTAGTCAATAATAGCTTGACCGCTCCTGTACTGCCATTGTAGATAACGCGAGGAGACAGGCGAGCGCGTTGTGAACGCGCCCGCCCATATCACAATTGATCTTAGATTATAGTGAACATCACTCCAGAAACGTACGATTAAATTTAGGTGTATTTTAGCTTTTGTAACTCGCAAATGTAGTTCGTGAGTGACGCTCGAGCCGTCGTATGTTGTAAAGGCACGCCGCACGTGATTCGCCACAGCCGGTACGAGACGTGTTGAGAAACGATTGTATATAGTTTTATGAGTTAAGATGTCAATAATCAAAATTTTTAATCGCGACAATCCAATATCGTCTGTGGCTGTGGCGTGGCCGTTGCGGTCGCCGACGTCATTCGGTCGCCGTCGCTCGCGTGCACGCGCGCGTCGCGTACGGCAATCGATGTTACGTTTATTGAATTTCTAATTCTAATTTTTTTGGTACGTTACACTTTGTTTACTTTCATATTATGATTATATTGTAAATAAAAATAAAAGCTTTGGATTTGCGTGTTTGTTTCTTTTGACTCGTCTAGTAGATGAAAGTTGTTCCTTAACTTGGTGAATTTTCATTACTGTCTCAAAGCTGGGCAAGTACCTATAACCTCACACAATAAGAAGGATTTAAGATTTAGTCCACCGCTCTGGCCAATGGGTACCCTTGGGTTCTTTGGAAATGTCTAAAGCGTGTAGATTTCCTCACAATGTTTTCCCGCGAGCGAGTGAGAATTGAATAAATTATATTCCAATACGCATCTAATAGAGTTTACAGTGACACATCTGAACTTTGACCACTAGGCTAATCACCTGTTAAGTGTAACAAGCATTTTGATTAGTATATACACTAGTAATTAAAATCAAAGTATAGGTATAACAGCAAAGAATAAATAAGCTTTGAATTGCATAGCTATTCTCCACCAGATAAAGAAACATCAATGATTGTATATTTCATAACTATGAAATTTATAATAAAAATGCAATTGAGTGAGAAAGTAATGATATTTATGAATTCATATTTGCATAATAATGTGATTGTTAGCAGGTGGACGATCGAAATGAGACATAAATCAATTTTATTGCAGATTTCGTTGATATAACAATGGTCTCTTCCATTAAAATGCAGATAAATTTTTTCTTAATAAATGTAAAATAAAAAAAATTGTGATTTTCGTAATGATAAATACAAGAAACAGGTATTATAATATAATATGTAACCTGGCGAATGGACCATCAACTTTATGGTTGATGAGACTTGTGGAGTCAACATACTATAAAGCTCTGTTGTGAGGAGAAACACTTAAATGAACAAGAATCGTTTTTATGTTTGATTAAAATTAGCAACAACGACCTCATTAAAGCCTCGTTTTTTATCTATTCAATAATACCTACAAGCGGTACTGATTGGGGTGTTTAAGTAAGTACCTGATGAAAAGATGGAAATATTGACTAACATTGAATGAACTGTATTTACCATTTGAATAACATAAATAGGTATGAATGTAAATAGGGATAACATAATAAAGTAAATAATGAGAAAGACAAACGTGTAAGCATATCTATGATATCTAATAATTGTACAGGAAAGTAGTACTCGTAGACAAATGAGTAGGTAGTGAATTTTGCGGCGTGGACAGTGCGTGCGTTCCCAATGATAGCCGACCATTCTGCGTGCCGCGGTTAATGTTAATTCCCGCGGCTGATTCCTTATTGCAAATTACAGTCAACACACCAGTTATAATATGATATGAATGAAAAATAAATACAATTGAAATGGAATTAGTTTCGCAATAACTTTTAAAGGTCTGGTGAATTAAAGTTTAGTAGGTATGAAGGGAAGTAGGAATACTTTACTTTTGACGTAGCAGTTCCTTTGTACCTCAATATAACTCTACATTTTTATGAGACTACGTGCAAGTTTCTGTGAAAAAATATGTTTGTTACTTTTTTCTATAATACACTTTTAGAAGTAGGAACTAGCACGCACTCCACTTGATAGTAAGTGATCACTGCCGCCCATGGATAACTTCCGATAAGAATGAAGTTCTATTTAAGATCGACCACAAAAGCAGCACTAAGATACGCGTGGCTGGTGCTGCTACATCACTAACTAAAAATAACAAAGCTATTCAATGTAGCTTTATAATTCCATCCTTTATCTATATCTAGTAATAGAGAGAATAGCGAATAGAAAATTATTATAGTAGGTACATCCAAGCGATAAATTACTTGCAGACAAACAGTGGAGAGAATATTGCGGTTCAAACAATGCGTGTTCTGATATCGGAAATTGAGAAACCGATTTGGCGTTCCGTAGATTTGTGTACATAAAACTGTGTATTTCAAATTTAGACATATACACCTTTTCTTTCATATATAAATGAAGATAGGTAAATGAAATGAATTTATGAAACTGAGAGATCTGAGGTCGTTTTCTATTGGATTTGAAAAAGCTTTTAAAACTGCGACTGCGGTAGCATTATCTGCTTTACAATATACCTAACGGTAGGTGGTACAATGGTACAATATAAGTGACGAGTGAGTAAGTGATAGTAGTAGCAATCTATTGCTAACGGAACCCTATTAGAACCCATTAGAATTTTTATTGAATATGTGTAATCTTATGGCTTCTATAGGCACCCACCGCTATAGCAAATGCTTAAAGTAAATAACTATAAGATTTTTACTAAAATATGTATGTACTATGTAAATACTGCACAACTTTATACATATAGTTATTTATCGAATATTTGAAATTGAAATGCTATCCGTTGGTAGTTGTTATAAAACTTATAAATATGTTTCAGGATTGTTCTTACCCGCACTATGCCAATTCGTGTTGTGATAAAATGTAAGAGCATTTGCTTATATAATTTCAATTGTTAAGGCTTAAGGCTTCAATTGTTTAGATTTGCTATAAATACGCAGATGTAGAGCGGCATTAATAACCTTAATGTAGGTACAATAATTTATTATGACAAACTCGTAAAGCCGCTCATAGTTTATAGGTAAGTAGTTAAGTACTTCGCTTCAGTTATTGGGGCTATGGTCATAAAATACAGTAGTTAAGGTTTATTAAATATAATAATTCTTAGCTGTATTGATATAACTATGACAGCTGATTAATTATATTATAATTGGTCAAGATCGAGTCGGATTCGCACAAGGAGAGTTCCGTATCAGAAGACTATGTTGTGACCAATATATATGTTTTATATAAGCAGTTCCAGGAAAAGCCGAAAAAACAGTTTCTTGTACGGCGGACCTCTTCTTTTTATTATTAGTATTTGTTGTTATAATGATCACAGTTTTACATACCTATTGTGTAAATATTTTTACACAAAATTAAAGTTAAAATAGTTTGAAAATACCAGTTAGGTTTAGCTAGCCTCCTTTATTGTAATTTTTAGTTTTTGTTGTCATAGCGGTCTTGGTCTAGTATGACTGTTATAGTCTAAGATCCCAGGGCCCCCAGACGTTACTTATTTTCGAAGTAACGAATTTTACGATATAGACACTCTTAT